>PVLD010026208.1:0-22526 GCA_004027595.1 Dinomys branickii | reverse complement strand
AAGACAGTTTTGGCGACTTTGTAGGCAAGTGGTCAAAACTGGAGTCCATACTCATAAGTGAAATAAATCAGCGGTACATGTGCAGGCAACGTATTGCATCACTGGTGTAAGAACCCGAGGGTGGGAATATAAACTAAGAGACATGAAGGAAATCTGTTCAAAAACAAAGAACAGATGGGACGAGGGAAAGGAGAAAAGAGACAAAAATGTATGTATGTATATATGAATATACATATATGCAGGCGGGCTAACATGGTTCTACTATTGTATTATATCACTTAATGCTAAGGAATAATTGATGACGGGTTATTTGATCAATCTTGTATGTCTGTATGTGTTATCCTGAACACACACTTCGAAGATATCAATATGCAAAGCAGCAACTATTGGTGGGTTTTTTTTTTGTTTTTGTTGTTGTTTTTTTTTTTTGTCTTTTGTTTTTTGGTTTTTGTGTTTTTCTGTTGTTAAGAGGATTAATTGTCTGACCAATTTTGCATGTCTGTATCTGGGTTCATATATATACACTTTGAAGATATTAATGGATAAAGCAATAACCACTGTTGAGATCATGTCACCTTGTCTGTAGATCAGTTGTGATTGTAATATTTTTTATGCTAATTTGTGTCTGTTTGTTAATATGTTTTTGTGCTCTTATTTTTTTAAAAATAAAAATTAAAAAAATAAATAAACAAATAACCAACTGAAAAAAGAAAAAAAAGTTAACTTTCTTAAGTCACTGTAAAATGAAGATATGTACTGTAAAAATAATGCAAGAGTTAGAGATAATGGTATAAAAAGTTTGGCACATGGTAGGACTTTGATTTATCCTTGTCTGTAAATCCTTAAGAGACTTTAACACGTGCTGTCTCAATACAGAATGTCTCAAAAGCACAAAACCCTCCCTTGCTAAAGCAAATGGTTGGCCAGTGTAGTACAAATATCCTCCACAATGCTAGATCTTTCTAGAAGCTACTTGGTTAACACAAAGCTTATTACTGTTTATATTGTTTCTTAATGTTCATAAATTAGTCACCAGTTTGTTGTCAATCTAGGTCCAGTGAGTTGATAATTTATTCTATTTCTTTTAAAAAAAAATGGTCCAACTACATGCAGAGCACTTGATCTAAGGCACTCACTACAGAGATAACCCTACATGATTCAGAAATGTGAGTTTATTTACACCCACCCTGCAGAAGTTGCTTGTGACAACAGAAATTTGCCTTCTCAGCAATGTTTTTCTCTCTGCCTAACCTCCTCTCCCTTCTTTCCACACAAAACCCATCTGTTCCATCTGGTTTTTCTCTTGTGCCCACAGACATTTGTGTCCCAAACATAAGAGAAATTAGCACCGCCAGGAATGCACATATGCAGGAAAACATGCAACTCAGTCTACAAAGATAAAACCTGTAGATGTCTTTTCTCCACACAAACTCACTTCCCTCTGGGCTAATTTCCAAACTTCTGAGGCTGGCATGTATGTATATAGACACAATTTGTAAAACAGTTGTTCTTTCTGTATCTATTACATAGATCAATTAAAATTAGTCTCCATACAGTTTTTCAGAAGTGTCTGATTGCCTGTACTAACCCACGCAGCAGTTTCCCTTCACAAAGATTAAGCAACAAGTATGTTGTATATACCCAAGGGAGGGAAATGGGGTTAAAAAGACAGGGTCTTCTAAACTCAAGATCTTTAAGCTACCTAGGAGTCAGATAATAAGACAATGTGTTTTATTTAATGTGACTGGGAATTTTTGTGAAAGTATAACCTACCTGACAGGTAGCAGGCATATATAATTACTTTCAACCATTTATAGATACTGGCTTCTCTTAAAGTGTTCTCTAAGTGAGGGCCACTTTCCTTCATAGTCTTGGCCCCGAGACCTGTTTCTTTACATCTTTTTACCATATGAACCTCTGCAAAACAGCTCCACTCAATGATCTGCAAGCACAGGAGATGCCCTCATTTAGCAGAAACTGAAGCTGCTGCTTCATCAGTGCGATACGACATAGCTTACTTCAGCCCACTTCTGACTTGCAAAGTTTGGTGACCTTAGAGCAGTGTTGCCATCAGAAATCTAGCTTAAGGCCTTGATTTCACAAATTCACAATAAACTAAAGGTCAAGAGATAGAACTTACCCAGGCTCATACACATCCAGTATTAAAACAGTTTGAAAAGTTCTTCTTAGGCTTTCTCAGTACAATTTAAAGCATTTTTTTAAAAAAGAGAATTAGCATGAAGTCCTACTGATGGTGTTGGTGGGTATAAGTAGCACAGTGCATGATAACAGTTCAGATATTAAGTATTACGAAAATCCACGCCACAGTCTTAAAAGTCAAGTGCTTTGGACATGTGTATTTTCAGTGAGTAAAAAACTTTATTCATTACCTTTTGTTCACTTCTTTTTTAGCAAAAATTTAGATGATGATCCCGAATCTAAGTAATTGTGTGGAATTTAAAATGAAATGAACACGTTTGTGTACAACATGGTATGTATAAAGAGCAGTGTACAAATTTCCATTTCTGCCATAACAAATGATCAAAAGTTTAGTCGATTAAGACTTGCAGTTCTGTAGATTAGTTCTGTAGGTCAGAGGTCCAACCCGGATCACTACTCTATTAATTATGATATCAGGAGAGCCACAAAAGCGTCCCATAGAAGAGTATTTCCTTGTGCTAGAATCCACCCTAGTCTTTCTATGGCTGATGGCCCCTCTCTATCTTCAACAGCAGTGATACAGAATCAGACCTTTTACCACTTCACATCTCTCTCTCTGAAAGGTTTTCCACTACCATGGACTTGTTTTATTATAATGGTTCCACTTGGATAACCCAGGATGTTTAACCCATCTCGGGTTATACACCTTAACATCTGCCAAGTCCCCTTTGTCCGCTCTCCCAAACTCAAGGGACGAGGACATGAATATACTTAGGGACCAGTATTCTGCCCGCCACAAGCTGAAAGTGCAAGATAAGGAAACTTTCATTACCTACCTTATCTCCAGAAGAGTTAATATTCTTAGGCTTTTGTAATATACAGGGAGAGGCGCGGAGAAGAATGAAGGCCCCGTTAACTGTTTTACTAATGCAAATCCAGTACAGATCACGACATACCCATCATTCCGCAGGGCTGCACCACCGTAGGAAACCCAGTCTTTGCTCCTATGATACAGTAATTTTAATTATCCCGCTTCTGCAATCCTTCCCCTTCACCAACACAGATATGTATTTTCAACTCCAAGTTCAAAATTATTAAGAAAAAAGATATTTCAAATTATCTTCAGTTTTTTGTTAAAGAGAAAAAGTTTCCAACTTCAAAATACTTTGCAGCCTAAAGATAACTCTGCATTTCTAGACAACTTATCTGTACACTATTAGTGGTCTTGAGGTGAGACAGATATTATTTTCTAAAGCAAAAATGAGGCGCATACTCTAAATAGCTTTTTCTGACTGATCTGTGCAGAGCCACTCCAAATTGCTTCAAAGCCTGGGGCATCTGAGGACGCGTAAGGACATGACGCTGCGGTTTAGTGCAGGTACGGTATATGAGCATGGCTGAGCACGCAGGCGCCACACGGTTATGTTAGCGCACAGGAACGTAACGTCTGACAACAGCCAATATGAGGGCCAAACAATAAAGAGCTTTGCTTGCTGCTGTTGCTGACGTCGGCATGCTTTCTTTTGCCTGGGGACCTCGCCCACGAAAATACCCTCCAGCCCTCGACTCCAGCATTATTTCAACTATACAAAAATACGTGCAAGTATGAGGAAAAGTTGTTGTACAGTGTATGACACATAAATGCATCCTTTAAAAGTATATAAACGAAAGCAGAAGAAAAAACCTCTCTGGCAAATTGAGGGCCGATTTATACACCACAGTTGAGTTCTATGCCTTACACAGGACACGAAGGCTGAGCAGCCCTCTGTCTACATAGGTGGGAGAATGCAGGACTGGCACAAAGACAAGGGTCAGCTCTATCAAAACAAACTTTCCCCTTTTTTTTAATGTGCAAAAGCTAAAACAGATCTGCAAATCACACTGCTTTGGGGGGGATAAGATATTGCACTTTGAAGTTTTAAAATTTAAAATTAGGAAATTATGCATCATATTGTCACTACAAAGAAAACAAGACACCTCTTTAATTTCAGAAAGTTCAAGTATTTTCATAATTGAATGAAGTGCATGATCGATTAAATATTGTCAGCACTGCTTTCCACAAACTTTCCATTAAAGTTTGTAATTGCAGCCACACAGCTGCGTGTTGTGAATTACAGAAACACATCCATCAGCAGCCCGGGATGCAGAGTCACAGTGGGCTTCTTCGGTCCAAGCTGGAAACGAAACACTAGCAAAACAGGTTACGAGATTATTTGTATTTCATGATGAGTTGGTCTGTGTAGCTTCAGGATTCGGAGCAGAAAGTAAACCTTTGACTTTATTTTTTAAGCAAGGAATATTCTGCTTTAACATATTATTTAGAAAATGGCTAGAAAGGCATTATTGTAAGGCATCACCAAAAACGATACCCCACTATGCACTATGCATGATGCAAAAGGTAATGGCTTAGAATAACTCCAGAGCAATGAGGGACTCATGGTTTTCTTTTCTGTACGGACTTCCAAATCAAAGATGTTTTTCAGTTTAAAATCTGATTAAGAGTCAGTGGAATATTACATCACTAATTTAAGAACTTCAACTCCCTTAGATTAAAAACAGAAAAAGGATGAATGATTATAATTTTGAAATATGTTGCTTTGGGGAAAAGTCTTGATTCGCTGCTTCCCTTCTTTTAACTATTTCTTTGCTTCTTTATTATAAGACCATCCACTGTTACTGCAAGGACAGTTTCTGATTCAGTTCCAGTGCTCTCGTGTCTCTGTGAGTTTCGGCATTTTTTACCAATACCTACGGGAAATCACACAGGAATGTTAGCATTTGTGTGTATTCACAAGAGCTATATGTATTTAGATTCCAAAGGGCAGCAGTCTAAAACAGGTAACATTAAACTACATAAAAAAGAGTGGCAGCATGCAATCTTTGTCACTTTGGCTGAAATAAATTTTTTAGCCAAAGTTAACGTAAGAGCAGCACAATTTACCAGCACAATGGTAACATTCTATTACTCTTGGCAGCTCTATAAAAGCAAAGGTTTTGCCAGGTGTGATGGTGCTCAGCCCGCTGAGGCAAGACAGTTGCCATGAGTTCAAGGCCAGCCTGAGCTACATAGTGAGCTCAAGGCCAGCCTGAGATCCTGTTCCAAAAAAAATGAATAAATAAAAATAAAAATTTAAGGTTTTGTTCAGTGTCTTTACCAAAACACTTACACATCACACTTTGTTTAGTGTCATGTCTCAACCCTTACCAAAATGACCACCTTATGTACAGAACTGTCCAAATGACACTCCTCTCCTTTAAAACCACAGTTTAGGATCTAGGCTCTAGGTTTTAGGCTTTATTAAGAATCTTTTCACGGTTACACAAATTCCACAAACTAGGTTTCATTCCAGGTGATTGTTCAATTACTGAAATGTGCTTTGGTTCTTCATTGTCAAACCCTGTGAAGTGTTTGAGATTTTGCTCTATTTGCAAGATAACACAATAGCCTATTAGTTTCACGGCGCTGCCAGACAACAGGACTCCTGCATCATAGAGAAACGTCTTCATTACACAGCGTATTGCAAGTGGAAGGAGTATCAACATAGTGGCATCCATCCCATTGCTCTGTAAGCCCGGCAGGGGTTATGCGGATGAGACCTAACTTCCTCCCTACACGAAGCTGCATTATACAAGGGAACCCGAGCCTGACAGACCCAGGTCTTTTAGGATGGGGGGCTGAATACAGAAAAGTCGTGCCCACGCTCCTCTGTCTCCATGGCTGCTCACTGTACATCTTCGAAAAGATAACCGAGAGCACGGCATAACCGGGACTCCTGCTCACAGGACACTCGGAAACACAACAGGTACACGTTCTACCTTCAATATGTTCATTAGAATGCCTTTCTACAAGCATTGTTTCCTTTATTATTTCTTTAACGTGGTCTTTTCTACCAAAAGGAAAATAGCATTTCAAGCGCAACTGGTAGCAAAAAAGCTTTTCATTAGTTTTCACTGTTTCTGATATTGTGGGTGGAAGTTAGGGAATCTGAACTTTATACATTGTCATATCCTCCACCTTCTCCAAAAGAATTTCTGATACAAATATGTATGTTTAGATACTGCCATCCTATAAGAGTGGACACTGTCACATGTGTTTAATAGAAAAGTCAAGGAGAAGCAAAATGTTTTCAAAGACAACATGAATGTCTTATCAGAGTCGAGGACCTGTACCCCAGTGACGGCGAACCTTTAGAGATGAATTCCCAAAGTGCAACACCAAACAAAGTGCCAGCACTGCAATTACCCCTGGATCTTGAGGTTTGACTTTCGAAAAAAACAACTCATACATGAACACCCTTTGTCTTGAAAGAAAAACAACACACACAGCATAGGTCCGCCCCCACTGCTCCCCGCTTGCCCTATCTACCTGTTCATGCATCAATGACCATAAAAAATACAACTAGCAAAACTGTACTATGTACAGTTTAAATCATTAATTCCCAAAAGTAGACCTCTGGGATCATTTGACGATGTATAGAAGACATTTCTGGCCGGCAAAGTAGGTAATATAGTGGGGTGGAGGACAGTGTTACTGGCATCCAGGTTTTGGATACCTGGGGTGCTGCTAAGCACTCAACACTGCACAGGACGGGACCCGATTACCAACAAAGCACGGTCCAGCCCAAGCTTTCAATAGCGCCCAGGCTGAGAAACCTTGGGTTAAACAAACTGCAATGAGTGCGTCACAAAATGCAAATGGTGTCACGCTCCTCAACAGGAAAAGAGAAATGTGAGCAGACAAAACAGTGATCCTGTTATGATGTCAGTGCAAGCTCAGTGTCAACTCATTCACCTTCTCTCCTTTGGCTTTTTTATGTTGACCTGCCTTTTGCTAAAATATTTTATCGGCCCACTTTCAAAGATACCAAAGATACATAAAGACAGCGTAGTTAAGCCATGCCTTTCTGACTTAAAAAAAAGAAAAAGAAAAAAATGATTACTGGCACTGCTGCAGGTTGCGCTTAGACGGGCATATACCTGGGCTGCCACAAATTTCACTACAAAAGACTTTTAGATCAGTATCGCCTCACCTTTCAAGTCACATGTACAACTACTTTTCAGTTTTAAACAGACATAACTGTAGACATTGTCGCATTTGTTGATCAAAGAATTGCACGGCTCCCTTTTTCTAAAACTTCAATCACAAAATGGAATAATTTTGAAAAATGACACTATATCCTTAGGTCCAAGCTCAGATATTTTAAATAAAAATCAATGCCTTACCTCAATCAGCTCATAGTCATTTTTGGCATGAAGATGTCTCAGAAGGTACCAGCGTGCAGTTGATACAATAGACTTGGGATAGCCAGGCTGATACACTACTCTCTCCAAAAGGCGCCGAGTCTCCCTGGAAAAAAAGACATATTTTTAGTCAAAGCAAGTAAATTAACATGAGGTTCTTCATAGATAATACTAGTCTTACACTATTTCCTTTCTCATTCATTTGCAGATGTTGTATCCAATTACTCTGTGACTTCTTATTCAAGTAATTACAGTGGTTAATAGGTGTTAAATGTTTATAATGCACTAGCTACTACACTGTGCTTTACACACATGATTATATTCAGCACTTACAACCTTACTAGATAGGTTGCTGTTGCTATTCCCACTGTGGATAAGGAAATCAGGCTCATTCCAAAGAGTCTGGAGAAGCATGTTCTACTGCTATAAGGAAGCATAAACTCAGCCACTTGATAGTACAATGGTAATGTACAGTGGGACAAGAAATATTTAACATTACACCAGAGGCTTACAGCACATGTTTTCAAGGACAGGTACACTACACGAATGCACACAGCAGGCTGGTTAGTAGATATGTTCTCATTTTTCTTTCCTAATTTACTAACACTTATGGCTGACCACTTCTGTAGCGGTAGAAGCAACAGAAACAGTAGTAACTTTAGAACTGCTAAGTCAAATCTTCTAAGTAGGAGCTAAAGAATTTGTCTTGAAATTTTTGCACAAGGATCACATAGTCAACACTGTTTTTCTCCTGGACTGTTTTTGCACATGATAAAAATTATGGGAGGTGTCAACAAGATTATAAGGGAAAGGGAATATGTCCTAAGTCACCTGCAACATCCATCAAAAGGATGAGCGCACTAGAAAGTTTATAAACTAAAATGCTTTTTGGTGAGTTGGGGATATAGCTCAGTGGAATAAGCACCTGCCTGCCAAGTACAAGGTCCTGAGTTCAATCCTCAATACAGAAAAATCAAAAAATTAAAATTTTTCTTGGGGAAATCAGATACACACACACACACAACCAAAAATAAATAAATATTAATAAAAATGCTGGGATTGCTCACTAGTTATGTGGGTCTTAATTCTTCATGCCTACTTTGTGATATGTTTTTCACACACATCGTTATATATTAAGGCCTATTTCTACGATATCTATTATGTCCCCGTACTATTTGGTCCTAAATCACTTTTACTTATCACTGCTTTGGACTGTGTAGTGTGCATTAGCATTAAATCCTGTTTTAAGAATTTTAAAATACTCTTGTCTATTTATTCATCCATATGACCTCTAAGTAATTTTCTTCACATTAGTTTGGACAACATCCCCAACCTCTCATAAAAATATTGCTAGACTTTGTATATTTTAATTTGAGCAGGCTTTGGATTTTCTAGATATGAAATCCCATTATATACAGACAATATGTCTGTCTTTTGATATTTTTACTTTTTCCATAGTCTACTGCATTAGCAACGTTTTCTATTAATGTTATCTCAAAGTCAGGCATTCCTGATTTTGTTTCTGGAATGCACATTACACTTGGCACATCCTAAAATAGTATAAAACAAGGACTTTTTCACTTGAACCACTGTGAGGTCAAACGTCTAATATCTGTATCAATGCATCAAACTATTTTTTCAACGAATAGGAAATTTTATTTTTTACTTTACTACAGTACTCCAACCAACCATTCTAGAGTAGATAGTGACAAAAGAATGCCTTTAAAGTTTGTTGGTTAAGCTAATTATAAGCTTTTCCTTGATTCTTTCTTAAAAGGCTAATGTGAAGCAAAATTCCTTTACAAGAAACAAAAACGAACAAAGATTCTTCATACCTCGCCCCCATTTTGCGGTTGAATTGTAATAAACCTTGCAAAAGAACAGCCAGCGGACAGAAGCAAAGTTTCATTGCCTCGGCTGTCGCCTCTTGAACCAAGGATGGCCAGTGATCGCTGGAAATATTAGCCTTTACAAAAGTAGATAAAGATTAGCTCAAAGTGTTCAACACATTTTACTTTAAAAGTATGCAGCTTAATTCTTATTTATTGAGACTCTACTTGTCCAAGTTTCTATAAAAATGCTGCAAAGAAGAGAATTACTAAAAATCATTTAAGATCTGATCCTGGTCCTTAAGGAGCTACAAAGCAGGTGGGACTGACAGAAAAGAAGGTCTCATGAGGGAAGTATCACTCTAAAACTATGGAAATAGTTGTCAAAAGAAAATGCATTATTATCCTATATAGTTGAATAAAATTAGTAAGTTTTTGGTCTACCAAACATACAGAACTTAATTTATATTGATTAACTCTTTAGTACTGTAGACACAAAATATAAAGCTCCATAATTCAAGAAGTATCTAAAGAAAAAGGAAAACATGAAATGAAATGTTTTAATAAAATCACAATAGAAAGTACATGACAGATCAGAAATAGTAGAGTTATCAACATTGAAAATTTTTAAAAATCACTTTATGGGGGAAATGCTTATATGTTATTTATATTACAAACTAGTTTTATAATACATATTGACTAAAAAATAACATATTGCCAGGGATGTAGCTCAGTGGTATAGCACTAGCCTGGTAGTTGCAAGGCCCTGGGTTCAATCCCCAGTACAAAAAACACAGAACAACCTACCGAAGTATTTCCTAAAAAACAGTAACTGAAACTAAATCCTATCCAAATTAAGAAGAAGAAAATGCAGCAAAATTTTTTCATTAAAAGCCTTAAAATGTAACCAAGATTTCTTAACTACAAGTATCCATTGTACACGTTTGAATAAAGTCAATATGATGACTGAAGATACAGTCCATTTCACGTTTTAATGAGGTCAGTATAACGAGTCACTATGTAGCCCATTTCAAACACGACATTTTAAGACAAATATGTGAGAGCAACATTCTCTGAGAGCAGCGTAGGCAGCTGTAATGTGCGTGATCAAATAGGAGGACGCACAGTGAGTCGGAAGAGAACGGGGGCTGCGAGGCACCTTCCATAAATACAGGAGCAGTGGGACTCTGAGCACGTATAATAAAGGTACAAAGCCAGGCACTGACTAATAAAACTGCTCCTAACAACTTTTCCAAACCTACAATACAATACTCTCCTTGCTGCTTTTAATAATGCACTCCCTAAATACCAGCGAATATGAAAGTGTTCTGTAACGTTATAAAGATGAGTATGTAACGCAAAAGTTACTATTTGTAACAAGCACACTGAACAATGTGCTCAGAATGCACTGTTATTTTTGCCTGCTCCTATCACTTTAAAATTTATGTGAAGGCAATTTGAACTCTGCCCATGGATATAAATTATAGTAGGCCCTATGCCTCTTCTACGATCATTTTTCTTAGATTCATTTATAAACACAGCCTCAATTAAAATGTCCTCCACATTTCACTATTTCCATCTTCATGCAAGGAGAGTATGTACAGCCTTCTCCCCAGTTCTCTCAGCTCCCAGGCTGAGGTGTGTTTACAGGCAGCACTGGGTGGCTTATTCGTCCTGCCCAACACGCCCATCTCCTTTTCCTAATCACAGTCGCAGACCCTCTCAACTGGTACCATAAGGGGAGGGGAGGGGAGGGGAGGGAGCGGAGGGGAGGGGAGGGGAGCAGAAAAGTTACAATCCTAGTGTTTTTCCCAAGTAATGATGTTTTGCTGTAGTCTACATCCTTTAAGTCTACCAAAAGAAACAATGAGACACCAGGAATTCCATGAAATTCAACTAGATGAAAGGCTTTCATGTTAAAAGGAGGTGAAGGAATCAAGTCTTCATGGTCATAACTACAACATGATCTTACCGTGCAGACTTCTAATGCAAGCAACGCTAGTTTCAACAGACTTGAGAGCTTCCCGCCCCAGCTGCCCTGCTGGGACGCCGCCTGGAGACTCTTCCTGTAGCACGCCTCTGCCGCACTCATCATTCCTTGAGACTGGTACACGTGCGCCAGCCACTAAGGAGCAGGGAGAGAAAAGAATGCGAAGGGCCACACACAGTCTGCTTCCCCACTCACAGCAGATCCAATACGTTCTGATGAAGTCAAATGTTTTCTGTAATAATCAGTAAGGCTTTTGCTCCAAAACACAAAGTTTATTACTCAAGAAACACTGCCTATTCTATTAGTAACAGCCTATTACCATATCCAATCTGATGTCTACAGGTCTCCTACGATGGTAGATAAGGGATAAAATCAAAACATAATGTGAAATCTGGCGTATTATCCAAATACTAATCAAAAGAAAGTTTATGCAAGTATTATACTAATAGCGAACACAAAAGACTTCAAGACAATCATTAAAGTGATGAAGTGGGATACTTCATGATCACTCCATTCAACACAAAAATACATACCTAATAACAAAATTCATTAAACAATAGTTGATGTAAATGAAAACAGACAAACCCAGAATCACAATTGGGAGATTTTAACACTCTATCTCAACAACGATAAAAAATAATAATAATAATAATTCTTTCCTTTTTTTTTTTTTTTTTTTTTTTGCGGTACTGGGGATCAAACTCAGGACCCTGTGCTTGCTAGGCAGGCGCTTATTCCACTGAGCTATATCCCCAGCCCAATAATTCAATAAAGGTACAGAAGGTATAAACAACCAGCTTGATTCAAATGACATATTTAGAAGATTATATTCAATAACTATTTAATAGCTATTTTTGCAACTACACATGCAACAATTACCAAATTTCACCATATGTTGGATAATAAAACAAATCTCAAAAACTTCAAAGGACCAAAATTATACAAAGTATGCTCTGATTAATTAGAATTAAACTTGAAATCAATAATAGCACAATACCTAAAAGTCATCTATATTAGTAATTTTGTAACATACTTTATTTAAAAATGAGTGAAAGAAATCCCAGTGGAAATTAGAATATATTTTGAAGGATGACAATGAAAACACTACATAAAAGTTTGCAGGATTTATACATTAGAACAACAAAAATTCTATCTTGAGAAGCTGGGTAGAAACAGACCCCCTAAAAGTAAAAGAAATGAAACAGCGAAGAAAAGAAATCAATAACATGTAAAGAAGGAACAATAAAAATCAACAAAACAGGAAACTGGCTTTTTGAAAAGAGTCATATAGTTGCTAAAGTTATCCAAAGAAAATGAGAAACAAACCATGAATATAATGATATTACAAGAAGGGAAAATTACTATTGATCTTGCAAATGGTGAAGAAGATACAGTATTATGAATAATTTTATGCCAGTAAGTCTGAAACAGAGATACACTGGAAAAATTGTCTGCAACTCACCAATCCTTTAAAAAATAGGAAGTCTTAAATCTTAATGGTGTATATATGAAATTTCATCTATAATTTAAAACTTTCCCTGAATAAAATTTCTGGTTTAAATGACTTCAATAGTAAATCCTTCTAAACAGTAAAAAAAAAAAAAACAGCAGACCTCTTATACAAACTTTTTCAGGAAATTTTTAAAAAGAATTATATACCAAAACTTAACAATTCAGGAGAGCATTTCTTTTTCAATTCTCCCCAAATTACACTACACATTCCACACAGCCTCAATGAAGAGAGAGCTTTTGTGTATGCACAGTTTATATGGAAATGCGTAAGTCCTAAGTTACTAAAGCAAAGGAGAACAAAAATGTTCCTATTCAGGAAGAACCAACATTGTGAAAATGGCCATACTCCCAAAACTGTTATATAGATTTAATGCAATCTCAATCAAAATACCATTATCATACCTCACTGATCTAGAGGAAACACTCCCAAAATTCATTTGGAACCAGAAGAGACCTAGAACAGTGAAGGCAATCCTGGCCAACAAAGAGAAGTCAGGAGGCATCACAATCCCTGACTTGAAATTATACTACAAAGTGACTGTGATAAGATCAGCATGGTATTGGCAAAAACATAGACCTCAGGACCAATGGAACAGATCAGAAGATGCAGACACCACTACAAACACACTCAGCCACCTTATCTTTGACAAAGGAGCCAAACATGTTCACTGGAAGAAAGACAGCCTCGTTAATAAATGGCAATGGAAAACTGGCTTTCCACATACCAAAAACTACAACTAAACCCATGTCTATCCCATGCACTAAAGTCAAAATAGATTAAAGATCTAAATATTAAAACAGGAATACTAAATCTACAGGAAGACAGATTAGGTAGAAATCTTGAAGACATAGGGGCAGGCAGAAAGTTCATGAAGAAAAACCAAACAGCACGGGAAATACTTCAAATAATCAAGAACTGGGATCTCATCTTATTGAAAAGCTTTTGTACATCAAAAGAAATCACCAAGAGAGTGAAAAGAAGACCCACAAAGACTCACAAATTGGGAAAAAGTTTTAGCCAACTGCCCCTCAGACAAAGGACTTCTATCTAGAACATATAAAGAATTTTTAAAAATCAGGCCCCCAAAATTCAAAGACCCAACACAAAACTGGGCATCTGAGATGAACACACACTTCCCAAATGAAGAAGTAGAAGTGGCAAATAAATATATGAAAAAATGTTCAACATCATTGGTTACTTGAGAAATGCAAATTAAAACAACACTGAGATGCCATCTCACCCGAGAAAGAATGGCTATCATCAAGAAATCAACCAATAACAATCGCTGGAGGGGCTGTGGGGTAAAAGGAACTCTTCTTCATTGTTGGTGGGAATGCAGACTAGTACAATCACTGTGGAAATCAGTGTGGAGATTCCTCAAAAAACTAGGATGAGAGGTCCAATTCAACCCACCATTCTGGGTATTTTCCCAGAATAACTGAAAACAGCATATCACAGCGATATATGTGCACTCATGTTTATAGCAGCACAATTTGTAATAGTTAAATCTTGGAAACAACCCAAATGTCCATCAACAGAGGAATGGATAAAATGATGTGGTATTTTTATACAACGGAGTATTACTCAGCTATAAATAAAGATAAACTCGAGGCTTTTATATGGTAAATGGATGCAACTAGAGACCATACTCATAAGTGAAATAAACCAGACCCACATGTGTAAACATCATATTGTCTCCCTGGTGTAAGAAACTCAAAGAATAAATATAAATAAGATCCAAAAGGTACAAAAGATACAGCGAAAGGGAAGGAAACTGCTCAAAAGTACAGAACAACTGGGATGGGGGAAAAGAGACAAGAAGGAAGAGGAAAACAAAATATGTGTATGCACACAAGATAGCTAAGATCACTGTTCTACTAATTTTTATCAGTTCATTGAAAGGAACAGTTTGTGCTTATATTGTTTGGTCAATTTTGCATTCCTTTATCTGGAAATCTGAGCAACTACTTTGAAGAGAACAGTACGCATTATAGAGCCAGGCATGGCGGCGCCCCTGTAATCCCAGCACTCGGGAGGCTGAGGCAGGAGGATCGTTGCTAGTTCAGAACCAGCGTGGGCTACAAAGTGAGCTCAAGGCCAGCGTGAACTTCATGGTGACACCCTGTCTCAAAAAGACAAACAATATGCATTATAATAACCATTGTTAAGTTCCTATCATCTTGCTTTGAAATTCTGTATCAGTTCTATTGGTTTTTCTTCTCTCTTTAAAATAAAAAAATTTGGAATAGATTTTACCATATGTATTTCCAAAAGCAAATGTTTTGTAATACGTTATGTGTAAACCCTGTTAAATACAAATGTCTTGTGGTGTTTTAAGGTATTCGCTGATATACATGTAAACAGTGCTGTGAGGTGACAACTGGAGAGGGAAAATAGGCTCCTTTTTAAATTTGTGGTAAAAATGCAAACTGCTTCTCCTCTTGAGGGACTATGCTACTGAACTGATGTTAAAACTAGAATTAAGTCTTTACAACGTGGCCTTTGTTTTTGTTAATGTCTATCTGTAATACATGTACATGTGCCACCCACATTTTACTCAAATTCCTAACATTGTTTGCCAAGTACTTTGAGGTTTTATCTTACGTTAATTCTGAATTCATACTTCTTTGACTGAAATAAATGTTAATGACATAAAAGAAAAAAAAACAAGTATCAGATTTCCATGTTAAAAAAAATAATTTTGACCCCTCCAACATTCAAAAAATAATTCTAGGATAAACTGTAGATCTAAATGGAAAAAGTAAAGCAATACAATTTCTAGAATGAAACATTAAAAGAAAATCTTTATGAACTTAAAATAAGCAAAGAGTTTTTAAATGGAACACCTAAATAAATCATTAGCTATTTAAAAATGATAAAGTAGCTTACTAAAGTAAGAAATGTTATTAAAACATAACAGTACAATGCTGAGACAAGCCAAAGATGTGAGAAAATATTTAGGATACAAATATCCAAAAATGTACTTGTACTCAGAAATACAACAAATTGCAATAATCTGTTATAAATAATTCATTTATTTGATAAGAAAAAACAAAAAGCCTATTAAAATTATGCAACGGTACCAAAAAAAGGAAGATATCCAATAAGCAGATGAGGAGTTGCTCACCATCATTAGTCACCAGGTAAATGCAAGTTAAAACAACTGAAAGACATGATTATCCATATATCTACCAAAATGAGAAAAAACAACAGTCTAGCAATGCTAGTAACTAGAATGCTCATACAGTGCTAGTGTGAGTACAAATTGGAATAAAACTGGTCAGCAAGTTCTACTAAATTTAAATATATATATAATATATATAAAATATATATATGCTATATACAATCAAGAGGCCAAAGATAGTCAAGCAGCATTTATGTGAGATATATATACATATATAGTACAGTAAAAGGCATATACATACATATACAGTAGCACAGTAAGAGTATATATACACAAGGATATAATATATCCTAAAATTTAAAAAATTATGCCCACAATGGCCATTCCAAACAAAATGAATCTCACAGACACGAGTAGAAACAGTCAGACATAAACGAACATCCCATGTATGTAAAATCTGAGAAGAGGCAAAACTGGACAGAAGCGGCCGGGTCGAACAGCACTTTCCTTTCTGCAGGAGTGGGAGAGGCCTCGGGGGGAAAAGCTACCAAGAGACACATCAGGAAGCAGCAAAGTTGTCTTGATATGAGTGGCAGGTACACATGTACATATGTATGTAAGAATTCAAGGAGTGGCATTTTTATTTCTTATAAATTTAATATAAAAGAACACATACTTTCTTGAATTTTTTACTTATTATCTAATCTGTCCTTTAATTTTTTCCCTTATATTTTGATAAGGTAATTTTCCCCATGATAAAGAATAGGAAATCAATATCTAATTGACCTTAGAAATAAAGTATCTAAATCTCATTGGGCAAACTCACTCTAAAAGGGGGGAAACAAGAACCATTTTCTTTAAGGGTCAGAGTAAGAACGGAAGCCCAGCTTGCATAACCTAACTGTTCTACGCCGTTAGATAGTGTTTAAACCAGGGATTCAAACACTTGATAAAATGAAAGCACAGAATAAAGAACAAATCATAGTAAAATAAGCTCATATTAAGTCTATACCAAAGGTGTCTCTTGTTTCCTCTGGGATACAGAAAGAAATATAACAAGTTGAAATAAGTGATTACAGGCTCCTTCGTATTTTACTGTCAGAATGGGAGACAGAGATCACTGTGTATATGTCCTCAGGAATAGCCAGAGCTAGTTAAAGAGCCAATAACCTTCTGATGTAACCATCAGTGCTGAAAATTCCTATCTCTAAACACACTAAACACCCAGTAGAATCTTGGATATGGATTACCTTAAAATAGCAAGAAAAGAACTACACACATCCCTTCTAAAGGCAGACTTTAAAAACCACTACAGTATCCTTATCACAAAATGCCTACAACATTTCTTTAACTCTTACTTAATCCCCATACACAAGACAGCATCTTTACCAGTGTTTCAAACTGAGGAAAATTACAATCAATAATTCAGAAGTTTTGAAGTATTATAGTAATGGATCCTAAATTAGTATTAAACTTCTTTGGTTCCTCTAACCACAGTACCTTTACATTCTTGAAACTGATAGTTATATGGTGAGTTTAAAATCAACACTTAAATGTGCACAGAGCATATTCCTGACCCCAAATGAAATCACGGAGTGTTTTAGCTCAGGACTCCAGAGAGGAGACAGCTTACCTGCCACGCTGGGACAGAGGTGGAGTTGGACATGACCGTCTTTTGCAGTTCCTCAAGTACGGCATCTGGGAGTGGCTTTTGCGACTCTAGGAGTGACTTACACTGAACTTGTCTCCAAAGTAAGATAACAGCTGGTTGATCAGGGTTACTTGTTAAGGTCTAAAAATTAAACCCAAAGCAGGAATAAATCAAATAGGGTCTTATGTAATACAAGTAAAAATGTTGGGGGAATAATTCTTAATTTAAGCCTTTTCTTATTACACTGTGAACAACCACAGGCTCTAAATAAAAGACCGGAACAGTTTGGAAATACCAACGCCTACATTTAAATACATTTAATGTAAGTCTTGACATTATTGTGGCATGTAAATCATTTATTTTAGCTTTCCTACATCTCTGACTAGGTTTATTCTCAGGTGATACCTCACAAAATGTGGGTTCTGAATATAAGTAGCTACGCTAGGAAGATGTGGAAATTAAGAGTGAAGGCCATCACTATTGTACCAGAACAAATTATCAAAAGGAAAGAAGTATAATTTTATTCTTTCTCAACTTCTTATTGAAGCTTTTTCCTCTGTGTCTTTCTTCTCAGCACAGACTTCTCAGGCATTTGGAATAAGAGTAAGGACTCACTCTGTCATTCTCCAAGCTTTATTACCCTAAACTACATAGATACATGCACAAAATACACATGGACATGGACCTTCTCCCGTATACAAGTGCAAGAATTCTTCCTTCCTTCTCTCTCTTCCATCCTTGTTCCTCTTTCCCCCATAAAAGCTGCTTTTATTTGCAGACATGATCACATACACAGAAAAAGCTTAGAAAATCACCAAGAATAGCTACTCTATCCAACAGCTGAGCTCAGCAGGTCTGCAGGCTGCAATCACGTAAGAGTCAACAGTATTACTACATACTAGGAACAAAACACTGTCCATTAAAATAAACTACATATAATAGCATACAAAATACTAAGTAGGTAGAAGTAACTTTAACAAAATACGTGTAAGTTCCATATACTAACAAGTACAAAATATGGCTGTTATAAATTATACACACAAATAACTGGAAAAATAATACCATATGCATGGATCAGAAGAGTCAGTATCTCCAAGATGCTAGTTATTTCACATTTTATACATATTTTTTAATAGAAAATGGTGGTTTCATTAATTTCATTTCAGGGACATATTTGTATTTTCTGAACGTTTAATGTTTGTACTTATTTATGATGCACAGAATTATAATGTGAAACAATATACACAGTGTGTTATGATCAAATCAGGCTAACTAGCATTTTGGTCACCTCAAACGTCATCAATTCTGTGTTGGGAATCTTCAAACTCTTCTTCAGTTAAAATATTTATTTCCTTAGTTTCCCCCCCATAACTCTACTTACCTATTTTTTTATTCATTAGGTTATAGTCAAACTTATTTCTAAAATATATTTGATTGTTTTCTTCTGAGTAAGGGACTAGAACCACTGAGTGGTAAGAACAGGCTCACAAAGTGTTCTTTATTCTGTCAGAGAGCACACAGCAACTGTCAACTTATGCTTAGGAAACACGCATAATATTCTGTTCTGAACTTAGATAGACTCCTTACATGAAAGAAAAAATGTATTACTTTGATTTTTTTCAGAGAGTTGAGCAAAGGGACTTTCAAAAGTCCATTTTTCTTTCTCTGTAAAATTTATACTGCTCTTTCAAAAAATGCTTCTAAAGGAAAACAAAATCTCCCTGCTAAGCATTTGTGAAACATAATGTTTTCAAGAAAAGCCATGTTTAAAATTCTCCTTAACTAGTAATTATTTGAGTAAGTTTATGAAACTGATTCATTCATTCAATGAACAATTACTGAGCCCCCTACTATGTATTAGGCAAGAAGGTAAGAACTTACGGATCCCGCACACAGAGCCCCACAGTGCAGCCTGTAAAAACTGACTACTGAGCGGGTCTAGTCCCCTAGTCAATAACCTCCACTCCTCTGTGCCAGTGATGGAGAAACTTTTAGAGACCGAGCACCACAACGCAGCCCAAACTCACTTATTTATCACCAAGTGCCAAGACTGCAAGTAAACCTGAGTGCTGAGGTTTTAGTTTAGAAATAAAAAATTCTACATTAGCATCTTTTGTCTTAAAAGAAAAACGCAATAACACGCATGCCATAGGGTCGCCACCACTGTTCTGTGTGGTTCAGACTTTGGAAAAGTACTAGAAAACACAGTATTCTACAGGGAGTAAACAAAAATACGTACCGCCTCCTGCATAAAACTCAACCCCACAGAAAAGTGAAAAAGATCCATTAGGAGCTGGAGTCCTACAGTCCGATAAATATAACTTCAAACTGCAACTATACCCACTTCTGCTTGTAAGCTCCTGGGCGTGTTACCTACCCTCCCTAAGTATTAAATCCATCATCTGTAAAAATGGCCATAATGTCAAGTACCTACTATACCACAAACAGCACAGGATTCACACAAAGCTCAAGTACAAGACAGGAAGTGTGTGTCTAACTTGTAGCAAATCAGCAATAAATGCTGGATGTCATCAGCATCGCCAGTCATCATCGCCACCGCCGCCGCCGCCGCCGCCGCCGCAACACTCTTCAAATAATACACTCCCTTTCTGCAGTTATTTTCAGGGGAGAAGGAATCCACGAATGTCAATGCATAACCCTGTAACAATACCTTTGTGCAGAGAGATTCAGCTTCTGCTATTCTTCCTGTGTCCAGTAGGCCAGTGACAGCTTGTGAGAGACACCACTTTTGAAGAGATTCCTTGTAATTTTCAAGAACGTTTTTGTCTTTAACTGTAAACAAAAAATGTCAATGTTACTTTCTTCTGTAATCGATACTGTACTCTCAAAGGAGTAACTAGTTGCCGAAAAGCTTATAATTAAACTTATCATGCACATGCAGTTTTTAAAACTTTCATGGATCACTGGAAAACCACAGCCTATTCTGACATGAGATACTGTATCTTTCTGAAAAGTTTCATGATAGGAGTTTACAAGTGACTAAGTTAAGGCCATGTATAATTGTGGTTTACATTTAAAAATCAGTATATCTGCAGTAACAATGAAAAGAATTCATTTGAAAAATTTTAAGATTTACTCCAGTATAACTGAAGTAAAATAAATTGCAGGTATTCAAAGTATACAACGTAAGAGTTCTGACATAGTTATATATAGTGACTATCACTAAAATCAAGATACTGATAATATTAATATTATCAAGATAATACTAATCTTGATCAAGATAATATTAATCATTACCAAAAGTTTCCTCCAGCCTCTTTATAATCACTTTTGTCTCCAACTCACCAAATTCCTCTCTTCCCTTGGTCCTCAGGCAACTCTTAAAATGTTTTCTATCACAACAGACCAGTTTACATTTTCTAAAATTTCATATAAAAGGAATTACTTAGCACAAATTCTTTTCTGGGTGTTAACAGTGAATTATATTCTTTTTCAATTTTCTAGAATAAACCTCACTTGATCATGAAATATTACTATCTTATGTGTTCTTGGATTTGAATTGCTAGAGCTTAGATGTAAATTTCTGTATCTATATTTATGAGTGGTATTGTTCTGTAGTTTTCTTAAAATATCTTTGCTTTTGGTATTAGGAAAAGGCTCGTTTCACAAAAGATGACAGAGATTCCATCTTTCTCATTTTCTAGAAGAACTGACAGAGATTTGGTATCATTTCTTCTCTAAATGTTTGGTAAAACTTATCAGCAAGGCCATCTAGTCCTGAACTTTCCTTTGTGAGATTTTTTAACTGTAAATTCAATGTCCTTCATAGATACATACAGCTATCCAATGTATTTCTTCTTGAGCAAGCTTTGTGTCTTTTAAGGAACTCATTCATTTCCTGTAAGTTTTCAAATTTCACAGCCTAAAGTTGCTCCTAAGATTCTTATTTGGCTCTTAATGGCTATCACGCCATACTCTCTTTGATTCCTAGCACTGGTACTTCCTGTCTCCTTTCTCCTGATCCATCTGGCTAGAGGTTTATAAATTTCACTGATCTTCTCAAACACGCAGGTTTTGGTTGCAATGATTTTCTGTTTAATTTCAAAGATTTCTACTCTTCTCTTTTTATCTCTTTTCTCTTGCTTACTTGGGATTTAATTTTATCTTTCTTTTTCTGGATGCTTAAGGTTAAAGCCGAGGTCATTAATTTCAGGGAAGGCCTTTTCCTTTTCTAATGTGTACAGTTAAGACGAGTTTCCTTCTAAGCAGTGCTTCAAGAATACCACAGAATTTGGACAGGATGTGTTCCTTTCAAAATATTTTATAATATCCTTTTTAACTTGTTCTGTAATGGCCCAAGTACCTAGCTGCTTGCTAGACTGAAGCAGTCTGCTTCTGCTTCTATGTCGCCTCTGCAATGTGTTTTAAACCGTTTTAAGGATTTCAGGCAACGAGCAAAGGAATTTGGAGAACCTGTCTTCCCGGGGAAGCTGCGAACATTTTGTGAACTTGAATGGCGCTCTTTTGGTGTTTCCTGGCCCCAGGAAGGCATATTTTATTTGTCTGTTTCTCAGCAGGTCCGAAAAGTCATCTTTGGGAATCCAGACCACCCTGACCAAATTGTTTACATTCAGGCCTGGATTGATTTAATCCAGGAGCCCCCTTCCTGGCTTAACAAGTGTAATACAGAAAAATGGGGACGAACCACCGAACCCAAGAATGAATTCATCGCGGTAACTAAGTCTCAGCCACCCTAAAAGGTTCCCACAGTCCTGCCCCTTCCTCCTGACTCTCCTCTCCCACTCAGCCCGACTCCTCAGGCCACCTCAGTCCCTCCCACACCCGAAGCGGGCATCCGTTCTCAGAATCCAGCCCGGACTCTGCCGCCTCTGCTCCCTCATCCCCGGCTCCCCTCCTCCCTTTGCGAGAAACTGCGCCCGGGAATGAGGGACACCGACCCTTCCTGGTGTATGTCCCTTTCTCAACTAGTGACCTCTATAACTGGAAACAACAGAACCCCTCGGTTTCCCAAAATCCCCAGGGGCTTATCTCTCTCC
>PVLD010026207.1:0-22526 GCA_004027595.1 Dinomys branickii | reverse complement strand
AAAAAAAAAAAAAAGTACCAGAAGTATGTCACAGAACACAAAATCACTGTACCACTGAAGTATGTCACCAGTGCTTTTAAATTTTTTTTAAAAACTTTGAGACAGGGTCTTGTTAAAAGTCTTGCCCAGGCTGGCCTTGAAATTGTCATATTCCTGCCTTAGTCTCCCAAATAGCTGGAATTACAGGCATGTGTCACCATGCCCAGCAGGAGAGTTTTTAAGACTGGGATGGGCTGTCGGGCGTGGCGGCGCACACCTGTAATCTCAGCACTCTGGAGGCTGAGGCAGGAGGATCATTGTGAATTAGAGACCAGCCTGGGCTACAGAGTGAGCTCAAAGTCAGGCTTAACTGCATAGAGAGACCCTGTCTCAAAAAAGACAATAAAAAAAAAGAATGTGACGTGCCAGTACAGGTTGAAGATTAAGAGGGCTTGAGATACACCGATTTGGAGGCCTGTCACTAATTCCCTTTGAGAGAAGTCTCAGCAGGGCAGGAAGGTGAGAAGTAGAGACAGGAGTGGACACCAGCTCGCTAACAATTTATCTCATTTCTGAAAAGCTTAAAATTCAACTTAATAAAATCCGCTTGTACACCCTGGCTCAGATTGGGTCCAACAGGTGCCTCACTTGTTTCCAGCCTTTATGGTGCTAGTATACCACGTGACTCTGCAGCTCCAGGTAGGGCTTAGCACTGGCTAAGCCACAGACACCCCACCTGCCTTGGGGGCATTTCGAGGCACTAAGACTCAGAGGAGAACACTTGAACATGACTGTGGACTCACACTGGCAGGGAGAGGGAGTGCTTACTTCATTTCTAGCACTTTGTGGTTTGCAAAGTGCTTTCTCATACATGAGCTCATCCTGCTTCTTTCAGTTACAGCTGAATAACATTTTAGGAGACAGGTCAAAGTTATAGAAATTATATTGCTCTTTGAATTCTCAATCTCTAGAAATCCTAGTACATTCCAGTCCTTGCTACTTTGTGCTCTGAGTTTTAAGGAGACTGGGGCATTACTAGCCGAAATGCACCCCTGGAACTAGTCTGTGCTGTACTTCTGTGCCACACTGATGAAGTTTCTCAAAGACAAATCTCAGAGTGAATGAGCAGCATAATACACCCAAAGTATGGCGTGTGGGCCCCAGTCCACCTTGAAGAGGTTGTGTTACTCTCAGTGCAACCTCCTGTACCACTATTTTGCCTTTAACAACCAACTCAGCATTTTTCTGCTGTCTCCAAGATTACACTGCATTTGGAAAAGCCGGGTACAGAACAGAGCATGGTAGCATACTATTTTTCCAATTAAAAACAAGGGAGGTAAACATGTAGACATAAAGAAACTTTTTTGGGGGTACTGGGAATCGAACTCAGGACCTTGTGCTTGCCAGGCAGGAGCTTGTGCCACTGAGCTGTATCTCCGGCCCCAAACTCTCAAATCAGTAATAACAGTAACAAAACTTATCAAAGTAGTTACTTCCGTGTGGGTATGGGGGTAAGAATGAGTGTATACAGATGGCTGGGGCCAGACTTGTCACTGTTCATCTCCTATACTTTTTATTTTTGAACCTGCAAATTGTATTATCTCTTTCTAAAGTCTCCCTTCATTCTGAAGCCACACTTTATACCTGACATCTTTTTCATGTGGGAAAGGAAGCACCCTAGAAAGAATGGTAGTGACTTCAAAAACAACATCAGAAAATAGAGGGCTGGGGATATAGCTCAGTGGAATAAGCGCCTGCCTAGCAAGTGCAGGGTCCTGAGTTCGATCCCCAGTACCGCAAAAAAAAAAAAAAAAAAAAAAGAGCTTATCCCCATAAGTTACTACTCAATTCCTAGTTCTTATGCAAGCAATTTTATTTTGATTAACTTTAATTAGCTCAACTTCCCAACAGATGAGACATTATCATTCCTAGGTTTTTAGAAAGCACAGAGAAGCATAAAGAGTAATCTACTCATGGTTTGGGCGCTGCTGTTTTTGACTATTTTTCTTTAATACAGATCATCCTATTATAGACTACATAGCCCTGACAACTTTAAAGCACTTGTTTACAGACTGTATCTTCACCAAGGCATTGATAATGATGCTAAGTTCCTGATTTTCTTAGGACTGCAATGTGGTTTTTAATTGCTTTTAAAAAAACTACTGGATAAGTGGGCTGGGGCTGTAGCTCCGTGGTAGAGTGCTTGCCTAGCATGTGAGGCCCTCGGTTCTGTTACCCAGTGCAACAAAACGAGGGCATAAGAAAGAAAACATAGTATGCTCCCTCTGATTGGCAGTCAGATGTTAACAAAAACTTAGAAACAGCCAAGAACTGTATAACGTAACTGAATGAAGAATGACTACCCAGCCACTGGGTTGACACTGCATGACAATGAAGATATGCTTCCTTTTTTTCCTTTTTCTGCAGTATTGAGGATTGAACCCAGGGCCTTGTGCATGCCACTAGGTAAGGGCCCTACTACTGAGCTATAGCTTGTCTGACAACCCTTCCCCATTAAATTTGAGACAGGGTCTCACTAAATCGCCCAGGCTTGGCTTGAATTTACAATCCTCCTGCCTCTGCCTCCTGATTAGCTGGGATTATAGGTGTGTGTTATTGCACCCAGTACCTTTTACCCTTTCTGATAACTAAGCTAAAATATCTAAAACTGTTACTTAAGCTTAAGAAGTTCATTTAAATCAGTTGCAGGGTCCCAAATCTGCAAGTTGGACAATCTTGTCTTTCGAGGTTTGGTTTGATTTTGTCATACTCACCTTCCAGCTACTTAACACGTGTTCAATGGGAACAAAGTTTGGCTCCTCCTTCTCCAAGGGAAACACCAGTTGCTCTGCGTGCCGGTTCTTCTGAATGATAGGATCCCATTTGGAGAGAGTCTTTGATGTTTTATTGAAAGCTACTTCTCTGTGGATCTGGAGCAGGCAAAGTACAGGACATAAAAGGAAGGAACCATGAGATTATGCATTAAACTCAAAAGACTAACAAGAGATCAGGAGGCTGTGTTTCTTAGCCCAAGAAAGTGTCAGGATGCTAGCAGTTAACTCTTGCTTCTTCTCAGGACTGCAAATGCCCCTCATTTCATTTTACTATTACTATTTTTTGTGGTGGTACTGAGGATTGAACCCAGGGGGCCTTCAAACTGAACTGCATCTCCAGACCTTTTAAATTTATTTTTATTTTGAGACAGGGTCTTGCTAAGTTGCTAAATTCCCCAAACAACGGCACTTGAACTTGTGATTGTCCTGCCTCAGCCTCCCAGGGTGCTGGGATTATTGGCATATAATACCATGCCTAGCTGTTCCTAGCTTATTTTTAATCTTGTCCCTAGGGGTAAAATCATAATCTTCCCTCCTCCCATTTTCTGAGCCTTTCCTCTCCTTCTGTATTACCCTGTTTTCCCTTGTCTAGTGACTCCTTACCAGCTCGCTCCTTGATCACTTACCCTTTCAACCTCCTCTTTGTTAAGGGGCAACTCCACAGCCTTCTTGGATTTAACTCTATTCAGCTGCTTTTTCACAGCAGCCAATGAAGATGAAGTTTTAGCAGGCTCAAGAAGATCTGAAAGGAGCAGCTTTTCCCCCAACCCTGAGGAAAGGCCAAACTTCTGGTTAGACTGAGAAGCAAGCATCTCAATATAATGTGGGAAGTGGTCTCAGTAGCAAATGCTGCTGACTGGCAAATGTGCAGGGAAGCAGGACTAATTCTTTTCCTTTAATCCTGACACTATCTTTCTCCTCCACCCCAAATGTGCAGGGGGATGGAAAAGAGGAAACATTTACGCCAACTCTAATCACTCGCTTTCCCCCGGCCTTTCTCCTTCCACTCTCGCCCTGTTATAGTTCACTCTGTGCATAGGTGCCAAAGTGATCTCTTTAAAAATGTGTATCATAGCATGTCACAGTCCTGCTGAAAACCTTCCAGTGGCTCCCTAGTATACGTGGAATCTCAGCAACCTAAATGACACAGGATATGGGATTCAATCTCTCTGCCTCTCCAACCTCAGGTCACCCCATTATGGTCTAGTCACACCAGCCTTCTTCCTAGTGCTCCAACATGCTGTGTTTCTTCCCGAGAGCCTTTGCACAGCGCTTCCCTTGAGCACACTGCTTTTTCCTATCTTTGCATCTTTTCCTGTAATTAAGATCTCAGCTTCAATTCTGCCTCTTCAGGGACTTTTCATGACCAAACAAACTGAAGTAGCTGCATAGTCCCGATTGTACCATCCTGTTTCAATTCTCACACCCCGCTCCCAGTGCAAGGCCCACATGATCATGTCTCACTTTTCACTGTAGCCTTAGCATCTCATCTTTTGTTTGTTTGTTTGTTTGTTTGGAGGAAGAGTCTTGCTACGTAGTTTAGGCTGGCCTTACACTTGTGGATTTGCCTGCCTCTGCCTCCAGAGCGCAGGGATTATAAGTGTGCGCCACCACAGCCGGTGGCCTGAGCATCTTAGACATCACAGAAGTATAGTATCTGCTGAATGAATGAGCTTGGAATAAATATTGTTATTTTCTCTGAGAGATTACACTGGTTTACTACAAACACAAATCTTACTTAAATTACCTAAATTGTGACTGTGGTGATAACACTGACATCTAATTTTGTTGAGATTAAAATGTCAACTTTGCCATTTACTAGAACATGTATTTTCAACAAGGGTGATGTTTTTCCTTTATTCTCCCCCCACTAGGGTGTGAAAATTGGTTCTTGGGGAGGGTACGTAAAAAAAACTTAGGCATTACAGAATTTTTATGTAACACTAAGGCTCTATGTAGCAAACAAAAAAATTTTTTTTGTCTTCCCAGGACAGGGTTTCATTATGTAGTTCAAGCTGGTCTTGAACCCAATTTGTAGCCCAGGCTGGCCTCCAACTTGCACCAATCCTCCTCCCTCAACCTCCAGAGTGCTGGGATGCCCAACTGTCAAACAAAATCTTTTTTTTGTCTTTTTGAGACAGGGTCTCACTATATAGTTTAGGCTGGCCTTGAACTCACAGCAATCTTCCTGCTTCAGCCTCCCGAGAGCTGGGATTATAGGCATGTGCCCCCATGCCCTGTTATTAAACAGAATCTTAATCTTTAAACCAGACATCATGGCACACTCTTGTAATCTCAGCACTCTGGAGGATGAGGCAGGAGGGTCTCTACAAATTGGAGGCCAGTCTCAACTACAGAGACCTGAGACCCTGTTTCAAAAAAGCAAATGAAACCAAACATACCAACAACTCCCCCCCGAAAGTCAATTCTTAGTAATTGATTTTCTGGAGGGGAAATATGGAGGTTTTAAAAAATGCCTAGAAAGGCTCCTCAGAGAAACCATAAAGAAAAAAGTTGAAAAAAATTGCTCTAGGTCAGCGATGGCAAACCTTAGAACATTCAATGGTACAAACAGCCCACTGCAGCATGTGTACCATAGGTCCACTGCCACGGTTCTAGGTGAAGGCCTTGAATATGTAACCTTATTTCTCTGAGCTCCAGCTAATGAGAATATCTGCCTGTTCTAACTCAGTGTTAGGAGGACTGAGATACAATGAAATGGTGATAGGCATGGTGGCCCCTGTAATCCCAGCTACTCAGGAGGTCGAGGCAACTAGATCACAAGTTTGAGTCCAGCCTAGAGAACTTACAAGATCCTGTCCTGAAGAAAAAATGCAAAGCTAGAGACATAGGCCAGTGTTCTGCTGGGTTTAATCCCCACGACTGCGTAAGAGAGAAGAAACTGATCATTAAAGAGCCACACAAACTTAGAGTATGACTAAGGAAGAAGCAGCTGACCCCCCGCCCCAGTACTGGGGATTAAACCCAGGGCCTTCACACTGAACTACATCCCCAGCCCTTTAAAAAATGTTTGAGACAAGTTCTCACTAAATCCCAGGTTATCTGGGCTGGGTTTGAACTTGTGATCCTCCTGCCTCAGCTTCCCAGAGTGCTGGAATTACAGGTATGCATCACCACATCCTGCTGAGGCAACTGTCTTCATTCATATTCCTTTATCCCAGAATAATCTCGTCAATCTCCATGAAAGATTTTGTTTAGCCTCCTAGGCTTTCTTCTAAAACATGGAAGAAACTCAACGGACTCTGACCACACTTCTGAACCTACTCTCACAGGTGAACATTTATAGTGGGACAACAGTAACCACATTAAAAGCAGTTTCTAGGGACTGAGCTCACCACTTCGATTTTGGAACCCACAAACTGCCATGCATAGATATCTTCCTTTGTTCAACTTACCTTCAGAACAGATATTAAACTCCGACACCTTCAAACAAGCCTCAGATCTCTCGGCCAATTTCCACCTAAAATTAGGAAAAACAATATAATAGATACGGGGAAAAGCAAGTATCTCTCTTTTCAAAGGCTTTGGTTACATACATTTGTCTTCTAGGCTCAGCTTTTATCACAAAGCAATCAACAAATCTACTCCTAATGGGGACTTGGGAGTCTAACCTTCACGTTCTCTCTTTATGAAGAATCAGTCTACCATAAATATAAGGTAATATACAAAGAAAGCATAATGGAAAACACATTGGATTTGGATTCAAACATATTTGGATTTGAATCCTAGATCTGATTCTTATGAGCTGGGTGACTTCTGGAGTAACTGAATTAACTTTTCTAATAGGGTAAGTAATGCATAATTAATGCTTCAAAATATTTTGAGGTAGGTTCTTGCTATGTAGCCCAGGCTGGCCTCGAACTTGCAGTGATCCTCTTATCTCAGCCTCCTCAGTGCTGGGATTACAGACATGTGCCACCAGACCCAGCTTAAAAGTTTTTTAAGTGTGAATTAAATAAGTTGTCCAATGTGTCATGGCCTAACACAATAATCACTATAAGGGTAATGTAGTTAGCAACAATTATATAATGCTCATTATACTCTAGGCATTAGTGTTTTTTTTGGTCCTCTTTTTGAGGCACAGTCTCATTATGCAGTTCAGGCTGGCCTTGAGCTCACTTTGTAGCCCAGTCTGGTCTTGAACTTTCAAGAATCCTCCTGCCTCAGCCTCCCAGATGCTGGGATTACAGATAGGCACCACCATGCCCAGTTTAGGCACTGGCCTTAAGGTCCTTACATTAGGTGCTCAACAAATGTTTACTGCATAAAAGGCTCATGGAGTCAGCTAGTTATAATCTGCCCAAGCTGATGGAAATGTTACCTCTTCTTTCCATCAAGAGAACCGATTGATTCCAGAAGCTTTTGATGCTTTCTTTCTCCATCACTGTCCCCCTGGACATAAAAAAGGAAACACCACTGGAATGATGGGCAGAAGAAAATGACAACATAGAAACTAGGCCCACATAAAAGCCCTGGTTCTTCTGCTGGGTGGAGAACTGGGCAATCTGATGCAGTTTTATTTGCAAATATTCTAGCCTAAGCTTAAAGAACTTTAAAATCCAAACTCCTTCACTTTAAGGAACAAAAATGATTAGTAACTTGAGAGCTAAATGTCATGCCTCTCTTCCAACTTGTTTATGGAAAAGGGCTTATAAGGATGTTTCTGTATAGGATAGAGTTGTGATCTAACACCTGGTATATAGTGTAAGTCAGAGCTGCGATTACCAAGGTAGCTTTTCCTAAAGGGAAAACAACCACCAGGAAAAAACAAAACCCAATTCCTTGTTATTAAAATAGGTGGTCTGTGAGCATATCTCCCACTTAGAACAAAATTTAGATGTTTTATTGGGGGAGTAAATGTAAAATTCCTATAGTATCTGTTTAAAATTTAGCTTAAAATACCTATGTATAGTATGTATAGCCATCAGATACTCACATTTCTACAGAAGTTCAGACTTGGGAAATATAATGAGGAACATGTGTTTTGGTATTACAAGTTATATTTAAACAACTGGAAGATAACAGTGTAACTTATGTAGTTTTCAAACTCTGATGGCACTTAATACACTATCTTATACATGAAACATTAAGTAATTGTAATTTACTTGTGAAACCAGAACAAATACATTATATGACGTTCCCAACTGTTTCCTCTTCAGTAACATGTTGTTTACTCTTATTTTGATGGCAGTTTAGCAGTTGTCACCCACCTCATCTTCACTGGAACTCAGGGAGTGGTTTGGCAAATCCACTAGTTCTTCCTGCTGGCTCAAAGCCAGAAGGCTGTTTAAAAAAGTTAGCAGAAACATTAGCATTTAAAATAAGTTTTTATTCTATTGAAACAATCTCTAATACATCGCATCTTTAGTTCTCAGTACAAAAGAGCCCTATTTCAATCTACAGAGGGAAGGAGGGAAGGGTTAAGGTGTGCTATCCTTAAGTATCAACTCCCCACCATGAGTGTATTAGGTATTGAGAATATGTACCCACCCTCCCAAAGTAATAATCTCGTCCTTTGACAGAGGTACAAACCAAGCAGTATGAATGCCTTTGTGGGAAATCTGTCACATTATATTTAGACCAATTAATTTTATCTTTTAAAAATTATTTTATTTTAAAGATAAAAATAAAACAGAGTTTCAAAGCAGTCTAGGAGAGTAACAATAATACATTGCATAATGTTATCCTCATAGTAGTTACTCAGAGTACAAGACATAGGCATGAAACATTGTCCAAAGAATATTAGCTCAAACCTTTCTTTTCAATGAACTGGGAGAAACTAGCTGTATAGCTATTTTAACTATCTTGTGTATAAATGTGTATTTTTCTTTTTCCCTTTCTTCCTTTCACCTTTCCCCCATTACAGTTTTTTAAACAATCTCTTCCCAATTAACAACATCCACTGTATATGTTGGATCCTATTTACTTGTTCAGTTTATTATAATAGTGACAAATATGTTTACACATATGGGTCTGATTTATTTCACTTCTGAGTATGGTCTCAAGTTGCATCCATTTATCTATAAATGCCTTGAATTTATCCTCCTTTATGGCTCAGTAGTACTGGATTACATTTAAAAAACCCACATCTTTTTATCCATTCTTTGGTTGATGGGCATTCGGGTTGTTTCCAAGATTTAGTTCTTACAAATTATGCTGCCAGAAACATAGGTGCACATATATCACTGTGATATGACACTTTTAATTCTTCTGGGAATATGCCAAGATAGACCAATTGAAAGTCAGGCATTCCCTCCAAAGTAAGCAGTGCTGGCAGGGCATATAGCTTAGCAGCACAGTGCCTGCCTGGCAAGTGCAAGGTCCTGAGTTCAAGTTTTGGCACAAAAACAAAAACCAACAACAATAAACAAAGTAAGCTGTGTTTAAGCAGAATTTTAGTGGTTAATCCTACTTCTCCCATTGACCTCTGGGACCCTAGGTAAGGTAGATAAAGGCGCTGTTTCTGGCTCCTGAAGCAAGGCAGTTCATGATTAACATTTCTAGGCATCCTCCACATGTTAGACACCTTGCCGGGTGCACCCCACTCAGAAGTGTCATCCTGATTATGTGTTTTCAGGAATGGGGAAATAGAGGACTGGTCAAAAGCAGTAGAGTAAGCCGTTTTCCTAGGGACTTGATTGACAAAGTGCGTGCTTAACTAGGTGGTTGCTACCCAGAAACAGATTTACTATGACTTAACTGAACATGTACCCAGGTACTTGCGAGGGAAACATTACCCAACACATGACATTTAGTGTTCCCATGGGGGGGGGGTAGGGCACACGAGACACCAGAGGGTTGCGAAAATGCCCTGGATGAGTCGCTCAGAACTCACGCACCGCCCGCGCGGACGGTTAGCAGACTGGGGACCAGGCAGAAGAGGCGTCACGTGACGAGGAAAGTGAAACAAATCAACTTAGCTGCCGAGGAACAGCCCGCATCAGGACCGACGGGGAGGAAGCTAAAAAGCTAAGAAGCCGCGGGGACTAGTGAGATTAAATGAAAGGCTTTGGAGGCTGGGTCGCAGAAGTAGTTAAGTGGGGTCCTGTGAGAGGAACAGCTGCTGTTTGTTGAAAGGTGAATCTCCCATTGCCTAAAAGAGGGAACTCGGTCCCCAGGGAGGCCCGAGCCCCTCTCCCTTTCGCTCCTTACCCCTCCGCAGCCCGGATCGCGCTCCTCTCGGCAGCCTGCATCGCTCACATGGGTCAAGAACGGAAGCCAAAAGGAAAGCAATTTCCGTGCCGGCCTCAAAGCGATTTCTGCTTCCGCCAATCGGAGGCGGCCCGGGCGTCACTTCCTCTCCGCGTGCGGCGCGTGGGACCCGAGGCCTGGCCGGGCCAGGGCGGGGACGCGGACCCGGCTTCGGGGGGCGGGGCTTGGCGTCCTCACCCAGCCCTGCCTCGGGCGGGCCGCCCTCGGGCCCTCCCCCCCCCGCTTCCGCCTCTGCCTCCGCCTCCCCATGCCCCCCCCCGCCCCGCGGGCCGACCCCTGAAGCCAGGGCTAGGGCACCGCCGCTGTCTCGGCCTGGTGTAAAGCGGAAACTGGAGTGCCGTCCTCGTCCGCCAGCGCCTCACGGTCCGTCCCGACCTGCGGACTGGCCCACCTTGTCCCGAGCGGCCCAGGTGACTCGAGAGGGCAAAGCAGGTTTCCTCCGATCTTAAGGAGACCGCTTTGATTGTGTGGTCTCTTCTAATTACTGTCCTGTGCTCCTCTCCCTTCAGAGCGAAATTTCATCCAAGAATGGACTGTCAGTGGCTTCACTTCCTTACTTTTCATAACTTTTAAAACTCTTTTTCCTTTTTTTTTGTGGTGCTAGAGATTGGACCCAAGGCCTCATACAGGCCAGACGAGAGTTCTTCTGAGCTTCCCTGCTCGCCCGACTTTTTTTTTTTATATTTAACAGAGAAAAGTAGAACCGGATGTGGTGGCACAAGGCTGGGAACCCAGTGCTTGGGAGGCTGAGGCAGAAGCGTTGCGACAAGTTCGAGGGCAACCTGGAGTTGCAAGACCCTCTCCAAAAAACAAAACAAAACAAACAAAAATGTTGAAAATAATACCCAGAAGCATTCTCGTGATTTATTCTTTTAAGCCGTTCCCGTCTTGTTTTGCCCAAACCACTATTCCTTGCTCCGGAGATCATCAGTGATACCCAACTTGCTAAACGAAATGGCTACTTCTCCATCTTCCCAGAATTTTTGTGGTATTTGATAGTTGGTTTCCTTTCTTTTCATTCAGGAAATGTTTTCGACTGTTATATGCCAGACCTCCAGACATTGGGGATACACTACGGAACAAAGCAGATATGTCCCATGGCTTCATGGAGTTTACTTTTTGTTTTGTGTTTTTGAGACAAGGTCTCGCTATGTAGCTCAGATTGGAACTGGCTGGTTTCAAACACAAGATGATCCTCCTGCCTCAGCCTCCCCAGTGCTGGTATTACAGACCTGCACCACCACATCAGGCCAAGTGTTCACTTTATAGTGGAATTAAAGACAATTTTGGCTTCTTAAAACTTGATTCTGGGGTTCCATAACTACTCCCTTCCAGTATCTTAGCTTCATGAGCATTTTCCTCAGTGTTCTTTGCTGGGTACTTTTAATCTTCTTATTGCCTAAATATTGTTGACACCTAGAACTGTGCTTTCAGCTCTCTGTTTTCCGTGCTCTTCCTAGGCCTATACTCTTAAAATCTACACTTCTAGCCCAGATCTCTGTTGCGCTCCAGACGCTCATCTGTGATTGCTTCCTGGCTATTCTTTTTGTGTCACAGGCATATCAAATATGGAGCGAACAGTAAGTTCTCTCTTTTCCATGAGAGTTCTCCTGTGTTTTCCATTTCTTTAATTTGCACATCAACTACCCAGTTAAGGCAGAAGTCTGAGAGTCAAACTGTAAGTTCCATGGCTGTTAGTTCTATGGTTGTTTCCCCTCATCAACACATTTACTTCCTGAATCTCAAATGTCTACCTACCTTTCCATCACTATTGTCATTTTAATTAGTTCAGAGGCTTGAAATTTCAAGCCAATAGTAACATATTGATGAAGAGGAGTGAGGTTTTTGCTAGGACTTGAACCCAAGGTGCTAGCCAAGTACTCTACTACTGAGCTGTGCCTCCCGCTGAAAGACATTAGTATTTTCTTTTGAGACAGGGTCTATGCATAGTTCAGACTGGTGTTGAATTCACTATTGTAGCTCAGGCTGACCTCACACTCATGGCAATATCCCTGCTTTAGCCTCACATGTACTGGAACTAAAAGCATGCACCACTTATGCCCAGCAAGTTTTGAAGCTAGATTCTTTGGCTCTAAACCTTAGCTCTGATTCACTAGTTTGTAATTCTTAAATCTTTTATGCACCGTGTGTCTTTGCTTCCTCATCTTTAACATGGGGGTGGGCACAGTGGTTTGAGCCTGTAATCCCAGCACTTGGGTGCCTGAGGCAGGAGGATTGCTGTGAGTGTGAGGACAGTCCAGGCTACACAGTGAGCTTGAGGGCAGCTAAACTACACAGTGAGACCCTTTCTAAAACAAACCAATTTTTTTTACTGATCTTTCAGTCTTTAATCAATCTTCAGTCATGTAATTGGACATCATGCTCCTACTTAAAAGATGGAAATACCTCCATATCACTCAGATAAAAACTCCTTAGCAACCTCTCATCCTCTTTGGATCACTTGCCACTTTCCCCAAGATACTCCAAATTATATTTTTATGGACAGATGACATTTTCTTAATATTATATATGAAGTATGAATAAGAGCCTTTTAGAAAACACTGACTTTGTACTTAATCTAAGTAAAGGCAATGTGTTTGTTGTGCAAATCTGCTTCAAGGCAGATCCTCTAGGAGCTCCTTCACAACTTTATCCAGATCGCTGTCTGCTTGCTTTCTCCGTCTTTCTTTCACTCCTTCCTTCCTTCCTTCCTTCCTCCCTCCCTCCCTTCTCTCTCTCTCTCTCAACAGGGCCTCACTGTGCAGTTCAAACAGGCTTGAACTCACTTTGTAGTGCACGTTGTCCTCAAATTTGCAGTGATCCTCCTGCTGCAGCCTTTTGAGTGCTGGGATTACAGGCGAGTGCCACCAGTCCTGGTCCATTTTCTTCTCATACGGAATAATATGGAACAATCTGTGCAGTATTTTAGCTGAAACCTGGAGGATGAGAAGGAGCCAGCTCTGCCAAGTACCGTGAAAGCTGCTCAGGGTAAAGGAAACAATGTATATACACAGACTGCTTTGAGAAGAGCTTGTGATAGGTTAGAAACTGAAAGGCCAGTGCACCTGGATCATGATGGATAAGAAGGGAAGTGACAGGAGAGAGAAATGTCAGGCTTCAGCTCATGTAAATAGCCTTGTAGGCCATGGCAGAACTTGAATTTTATTCTAAGTTAAATGAGCCACAAATGAAAGGTTACATAGGAAAGTGACAACCTAAGTTTAATGAACAGCATTTTTGTTTTTGTACACAAAATGGATTGAAGAGGAGCAAAAGTGGGATTAGGGAGGTCAGACAGGACGCTGCTGTGTAGCATCCCCAGAGACAGTGATTCAGACTTGGCATAAGGTGATGGCCACAGAGAGTCACTGATGAGCTCACCGGGGGAGTGTGAGAGTGTATGGGAAAGAGAAAGATTACAGCTAAATTACTGGCTTGAGCAAGCAAGTGAATGGTAGACCCTTTACTGAAGTGGAGAAGATGCTAGTGCGGGAGGGAACAGATTAGGGGAATGAAACCAAAAGTTCATTTTTGTACCTTTGAAGCTTGAGAGCAAATTACCCAACTGCAGTGGTCAAGTATGAGTTGGGTATAGGAACTGTGAAAGATATGTAATTAGTTAAGAACACTTGATCTTGACTAAAACTTTTAGTGTTAAAAAATAAAGAAAAAAAACTATTAGTGACTATGCATATATAAAAATATTACGTCCTCGTGCACAAATATTTTTCTATCTCATTTGACTCACATTTTACAAAAAAGATCCAGGGTCAGCCAATACTTGTAACATGACCACTATGATTTTATCATAAATCCATAACTATGTACATCCTATCACATCTAACACAGTCCTTAAAAATAGGAAAGACTCAATAATTGCTTTTTTGAATTAATGAGTGAATAAAATCATAATAGCTCTATGTTATTTATTTTTTTGTGGTACTAGGAATCACTCAATGCTTTTTCTGAGATAGGGTCTCACTGTGTGGCTCACGGTGGCCTCAAACTTGGTGCCTCGGCCACCCAAGTGCTGGGTCTACAGGTGTGTGCCACCATGCCAGGCTGAAGTACTAAGAATTAAACCCAGGGCTTTATGCTTGCTAAGCAAGTCTGCTACCACTGAGCTGATCGCCAATCTTCCATTCTTATAAAACATTTATAATAGTAGTTATTTGTATATAATTTGAGAATTCAGCATGCTTTTACATTTATTATATGATTTAATTTTTTATTCACCTTTTTGAGTTATTTGTGAATTCACATACAACTGTAAGAAATAATTCAGAGATCCAGTGTATCCTTTACCTAGTGTCTGCTAATAGTAGATATTGCAAAATTGTAATGCAATTTTATAAGCAGAATATTCATATGAATGCAATGAAGGTATAGGAAAATTCCATTACCGCAAGGCTCGTTCCTGTTGCCCTTTTGAAGCACACCCACTCCCCCCCCACACCCGCCTTCTTCTTAACTTCTGGCAACCATGAATCTGTTCTCTATTTCCATAATTCTGTCATTTCAAGACTGTTACGAGTATAAATAGTATCATATAGGATGTAACTTGTGATTGAGTTTTTTCACTGGAGGTTTACTTAAGTGACTGTGCTTATCAGTCGTTCATTCTGCCTTTCTGTTTCATTTTAAGTATATAAATCAATGATTTTCAATATATTCACAGTTTTACAACCACCACCACCACCATAAATTACAGAACATTTTCATCATCTCCAAAAGAAACTTTGTACCTTTTACCCATCACCCCACATTCTCCTTTTCTTCTCCCTCCTAGCTCTAGGCAAGCATTTATCTATTTTCTATCTCTATAGATAGATAGATAGATAGATAGATAGATAGATAGATAAGCCTATTTTGGACATTTCAAATGAATGAAATCATGCACCATGCAGTATTTTGTAACTGGCTTCTTTTAACTTAGCATACTTTTTCAAGGTTATAGCCCTTCATTCCTTATTGCCAAATAATCTCTAAATGTATGGCTAGACCATACTATATTTATCCATTCATTAGTTGGTGAATGTTTGGGTTGTTTCTACATTCAGGCTGCTTTGAGTAATGCTACTATGAACATTTATGTACAAGTTATTCTGTGGACATATTTTTTTTAAAGAAGAAAGATAAAAATATCAATAAACAGAGTTTCAAAACAGGTTAGTAGGAGCATGACAATAATTAATACATTGTGTATTGTTATCTTCATATTAGTTATTCAGAGTGTAGACATATTTTATAATGTGCCTTAATGCTTCCTGTGAAATGAGCATGGCATTATCCATATTCTATAAATGAGAAAATTGAGGTCCAGAGGCAAGAAAAGATTTGTGTAGGGCAACATATTTAGTAACAGCACAGCCAGAGAAAGCCTGCACTGTTAACTTCTTTTTTTTTTTCTTGGTACCAGGAATCAAACTCAGGACCTTGCACTTGCCAGGCAGGCACCGTGCTGCTGAGCTATATCCCTGGCCCTGCACTGTTTACTTCTGATTCTGCCTTTAATGTATTCTTTTTCTACATGACAGCTGATTCAAGCTAAAATAATCCAAACTTTTTTTTTACACATTAATCTGTCAGCCAGAGCCATGTCAAGCAAGAGTCAGTACTGTCCTGGAGCTGGTTTATAATAGATCTCAAAAGCTGATTGTTACAATTTCAGGAAATTCATGAGCCAGTTAACTTCATGTTGGGAACTTGAAATTGGCCATGGTCGGAGTATCTACATTATGAAAACCAGCTTTACAAATCAGCATTACCTCTTCTGTTAGTCAGGTCTCCATTACTGTAAGAAAATGCCTCAGGTTATCAATTTAAAAGGAGAAAAGATTGCCAGGCATGGTGGCACATGCATGCAATCCCAGCACTTGAGAAGCTGAGGCAAGGTGATCACCACTAGTTCGAGGCTACCCTGGACTACAAAGTGAGACCCTTTCTCAACCCCTCCCCCCAAAAAAAGGAAAAGAAAAAGGGAAAATATTTATTTTGGCTTACAGTTTTAGAGGTTTCAGTCCATGAGTAGTTGCCCTCATTGCTTTGGGTCTGTGGCAAGGCGGTTTGGTTTATCATGGCAAGAGGGTATGTGGTGGAATAAGCTGCCACTTTTATGGCAGCTGGCAGTGACAGGGTGATGGAAAGGGCCTGGATTCCCACTGTCCCATGTGATCACGTGCCCCAGTGACATAAGATCTGCCATGAAGCCCCACTAATGCCAAGATACAGACTAAAGACACGGCCTTGGAGGACATTGTAGATGCAAGCTAGCGCATCTCCCACTCACAACTTGTTTAGCATTTGTCAGCATCTCTGCTTAATGAAATGATTTTGAAGGTTGTTTGAGCTGTGAAATGATGATTATCTCTGTAATTCATACAAATTTGGCTAAAGAGATACATCCTATGCTCATTGAGAGCAATGGAAATTCATAATGGTTAACATATAACAGTATTTAGAGGTAATAGGGGGTCCAAAGCTTTGGGGAGGGGTTTGATGAGGTTGATACCATGAGCACATGCTCGTCCCCACTGTGAGTGCAGAGTTGCTGAGTTTTTTGTGATTAAATTGTTAAGACGACAGCAGCAGGACATAGACAATGATCATAATCATACATTACCAAGTCAAAAACCATGACAGCTGCTCACAGTAATGATCAGCAGTATGGTATAATGCGGCAATATTTGATTACCATTAATTCTTACCTAAGCACAAAATATTTTCACATATACTGCCTGCCAGTCTAAGAACTTACACACATTCCATTGTGTTTCACTGTTTTACTTTCTATATTCAGGAGCAAAAGTATCTTCATATTCCCAGATTATAGGACCATCAATAAATTGCCATGTACCTGTTTCTTTAGTGCTGGGGATCAGATCTAAGACCTCACACATGACAGATAAGTGCTCTACCACGGAGCTACTTCCCTAGCTCTATATTCACATATTGTGAGTCCTACAAGAGAATGCTACACTTTTGGCTTAAAAAAATTTAGTACATAGTGCTTGATTTGCCAGCACGTATACTCAAAACTCAGTACACACCTACTAATTAAGAAACTGTCTTTTTTGTTTATCCCATTATTTATCATTTCTGATGTTCTTCCTTCATGAAGATTTGACTTTCCTTCTAGTATCATTTCCTTTTAGCCTTCATCTTTTCTTTAGCTTCTTGGCTGGTTATGAATTCTATTAGTTTTTCTTTATCTGAAAATGTTTTTATTTCACTTTTATTCATTTTTTTTTTTGGTACTGGAAATTGAACTCAGGACCTTGTGCTTACCAGGCAGGTGCTTGTGCTGCTGAGCTATATTCCCAGCTCACTTTTATTTCTTTTTAAAAAACAGATTGAAATATGATTCATATACCATATAATTCACTCATTTATGGTGTACAATTGAAGGGGTTTTTGCATAATTCCCAAAATGGGATATCTAGCTGTCATAGTCAGTGGTAGAACATTTTCATCACGTCCGTAAATGGAATCCTGGACACTTTAGCTGTCTCCTTTATTTCTTCATCCTCTGTCCCCAAATTCAGCACAATCTTAAGCAATATTTAACTTACTTTGTCTCTACAGATTTCTCTATTCTGCATGTATATGAATGGAATTATATAATATGTGGTCTGGTGACTGGTTTATTTCAGTTAGCGTGTTTTATTCAAGGCTTGTGCATGTGGCAGCAGGTATCAATATAAATCCTTTTTTTTGTGTATGTTTTTGCGACAGGGTCTCACTATGCAGCTCAGGCCAGTCTTGAGCTCACTTTGTAGCTCAAGCTGGTCTTGAACTCACAACGATCCTCTTGGCTCAGCCTCTTGACTGCTGAGATTACAGGTGTGCGCCACCACTCCCGGCTGCTTCACTTCTTTTTGAAGCCAAATAGTACTCCATTGTCTGAATATACCACAATTTATTTTTCCATGTATGCATTGATGGAATTTTGGATTATTTCCACCTTTTGGCTATTATCAATAAAGGTGCTAAGAACATTTATGTGCAAGCATCTTTTTGAGTCTGTTTTCCAATATTTTGAGGATTGCTAGGCCATAAGGTTAATCCTTTGAGGGACTGCCAGACAGTTTTCCAAAGCAGCTTTACCATTTTACATTCCCACCAGCTGTGTCAGAAGGTTACAGTTGCCTTTGTTTTGCAATATTTTCTCTAAGTGAAGAAGTCTGGATTGGTCTTTCTTTTTATTTTCAACAATTTGAAATGATGCTTCATTGTCTTTTGATAACTGTAGCTTTTATTTTATTGTGGCAAAATATACAAAATTTACTATTTTACCTATTTTTAGGTATACAGTTCCATGGCATTAAGAACATTCACTTTGTGGAACCATCACCAGGACTGTTTCATTTTGTAATATTGAATGATTTGTATAGTTTCTTTTGAGAACTCCTTCCCTTATATGTAAGATGTCATTTTTCTTTTGATATTTGGTATTCAGTGATTGGATCACAGTGCACCTAAGCATTCTTTATTCTGTTGCATTTTTATTAACTTTTTTCTTTCTTTTTTTTTTTGAGATGGGGTTTCACTATGTAGTACAGTCTGGCCTTAAACTCACTTATGTAGCCCAGGCTTGCCTTGAACTCATGATGATCCTCCTGCCTCAGCCTCCTGAGTGCTGGGATTACAAGCTTGTACCAGCATGCCCATTCAGTTTCACTACTTCTTGATGCTTGACTTTCACCAAGTTTGGGAAATCATTTTCCATTCTTTCTTTAAATTTTATTCACTCTATCAATCCCATTAAGTTAGCTTTAGATCTTTGTTGAACATAAATTAAATCTAAATGTGTGAGTTTATTTCTGTACCTTTCATTTCCATTATCACACCATAATTATGCTGAGTATTTGTAATATTTTCAAACTTTATAACTATGCTGTTTTCATATCTTTATATTTGTAGCTGTGTACTAGATTTTGAAATCAGGTAGTATATGTTCTTCAACTTTGTTTTTAGTTTTCAAAAATTATTCTGGCTATTATGGGTAAATTTTTACTCCCTATAAATTTTAGAACCAGGCTATCAATTACTTCTCTCTGTCTTTCTCTCTCTCTCTCTCTCTCTCTCTCTCTCTCTCTCTCTCTCTCTCTGTTTATTGAGACAGGATCTTGTTATTTAGTTCAGGCTGGCTTTGAATTCCATGTATAGTCCAGGCTGGTCTGGAACTCGAGGCAATCCTCTTGCCTCAACCTCTTGAATGATGGGATTATAGGCATGTGAGACCATGCCTGACTCTGCTCCACTTTTTAACTCTTAAACATTCACAATTTACTGAATGTCAACTACACATCAGTAAAGCTGTTTTTTTTAACCCACAATTTATGCCTGGGCTCTGCAGTATGTCTTTCAAGACATAAGAATACTTGTAGCAATAGCCCTGAGCTTCTACCTAGTGCAAATGTGATAGGAACTTCCTTTCACATTGCCAGTAGTCAGTCGCAGGGCAGACTGCATGAGGGATCCCCTATTTCTTCACGTTTCCTTCATAGGAAATAATGTTCCCATTGCAAGAAGAATAGCAAAAGCACCATGGACTCCCACTTGACAAGGTCCCAGATGCGGCCTCCACAGGAAAGTGTTCCCATGCTACCAGGACAACAGGTCAGGAAATCAGGTTGGGCTAAACTAGCAGAGCCTTCACTTTTCAGAAGGGTTAAGTCTCTTTCAAGTGCTTCCTTGCAGCAGAAGCCAGCCCAGGGCTGCCCAAGCTGTCTATTGGCCCTCAGACCCATGAGGACCTCACCTCCCAGCTCAACTGGGCTTGGCTTTCCGCACAGAGGAATAAGTGGTAGCTGCCTCTTTTTGTGGGGAAAAGTTCCATCCACTTTTGCCAGCTGGAACCCTTAGGTCCAGTCATTCCTGGGGATACTCCCTGTAATTTCCATTGGGTGTGAGGCCATATTTTCCAAGCAGGGTGGCCGTGGTTCTCCCTCCAACGGGATGCAGCCCTTGGAAGACTGAGCTGCCTAAGCCCAGACTGTTCGCACAACTGCTGCCCAACCTCTGCCCAACCAATGCCCAACCGCTGCCCAACCGCCACTCAACCGCTACCCAACCGCTAAAACCAACGCGCAACTGCCACTCAACCAATACCCTGCCACTACCGAACCACCACCCAACCAACGGCCAACCACTGCCCAACTGCCACCCAACCAATACCCAACCGCTAAAACCAACGCCCAACTGCCACTCAGCCAATTCCCGGCCGCTACCCAACCACCGCCCGACCACCAGCCACTTGCTAAGTGACCCGTGCAGCCCCACCCACCAACTGTGCTCCATTTAAAAAATTTTTTTTACACATGTGAGTCTGATTTATTTAAAAAAAATACTTGGGAAAATGGGTATAAAATTTTATAGAAAAAATAATATTAAACTGAAAGTAATAGATTTGAAAGAATGGACATACCTAAAATTCTGTTTTTCCTGATTCTGGAAATTTTTATTGCACAAGAAGTAAATACTACTTTAATGTTCTAATGTTTAATGCTCTACTTTCCTTAGTGAGCTAAGGAAATGTTTCTTATTATGAAGGATTTCAGAATAATATATGTCTCTAATGAAAGCATTCAGCCTTTTAAATAACAGGTAATTGAAAAATTAGAAATTTCACGCAGTTTGTAATAGAATGACTGAATATTCTTTTTTCCTTTAAATTGAGAAATGATATATATGAGGTATATATTAGTTCTACCTGAAAGTTCCAGAAGTAAGGTTGTACCCTATTTAATTAAAACTTCATTTCAACAATGTTCAATGATTACTGATCTGTTTATTGCCAGATTCTGCTAGATACTGCAAATAGAGAGGACAGAATCACTACCATCAGAGATTAACAGATTAAAATAATTATAGATAATTAGAAAATACTTGTAATATTTCCAGTGTACAAATGTACATGTTGACCATCAGACTGATTAAGCCCGTATTGTTTCACAACAGAAAATACAAGTGTAAGTGGTTTGGGATTTTATTCCCCCAAATAGTTGCACATTGCACATCACAATACTCAATGGCATATTGAGCCCTTTTCTTTTTTCTTTTCTCTTTTTTCTTGCTCTTTCCTTCCTTTTCTTTCTTTCTTTCTTTCTTTCTTTCTTTCTTTCTTTCTTTCTTTCTTTCTTTCTTTCTTTTCTGTCTGCCTGTCTGCCTGTCTGTCTGTACTAGGGATTGAATCCAAGATCTTAACACTGAGCTACATCCCCAGCCCATTTTGTATTTTGTAACAACCTCGGTTAATTCCTATCATTTTGTGTTGAAATCTGTATCATTTTTATATTTTTATTGTTTTTGCTTTGTTTTATTTTTGTCTATGTTGTTATTTTGTTTTTTTTATTTTATTCTCTTTAAAATAAAATTTAATAAAAAGAAGCCATGTTGCATTGTTTTCAATTTTATTTGACAGCATAGTTGTGGAAATAATACCATGAATTGTGCCTTTTTAAATTTTGTATTCAGTCCTTTTATCTGAGGTACTGTGTTTCAAAAATACGTGTGGTAGTTTCTGTTTACAAACAAGAAGACAGAAGTTATACAGGGTCAGGCTAATCAGGACAAGACTCGGTGAAGTTTCCCTGTCCCAGGGGCCACTGATCTTGCCCCTTTGGTCTCATTTTGCTGACTAAATGTTAATGTTTAATGTGTGTACACATTGCTTGTAAAATAGTTCTTTGCCTGCTTTATTATACTTGTGCTTCCATCTGTAATGTCTAAAGTGCATTCAAGGGGACAACTACAATAAAGAAAAACTTTTGCTTCTCTCAAATTAATGTTTTTTTCAAAATGATAAATTTTTTAAGTGCAGCTGGCTAGGATTCACTCAGGCGGCTTAGTGGTCAGCCAATTATTAATCAGAGTCCCTTGAGCTAGTGCTGCTTCCACCCTTTTCCTTCCTCAGGAATTGGCTCATGTATTGTTACACTCAAAGTACACAAGTATTGGCTGCTTCTCGTTTTCTGCTTGCACAAGGCCTCAAGGAAAGCCCTGAGTATATACATCACTGGGGCCATCTATTGTCTCCCCTGCGCATGTGTGAGCTGTCTGTATAAGGTATGATGAAAGTCTACAGCAATGTTTAAATGTTAAAAAGCATTATAGTAAATGACACAGTGCCATTAATCCCCTTTAAAAGATTCCCCCTTACAAGCCCCCCCCTTCAGAAACACTTAACCACTATCCTTGCCACTTTCTGAAGCAGTTCTGAAGTCCTCTTTTGTAAGTGTCTTTCACAGGTGTGATACAAACATGGCAAATGCTGCTGCCAAGTGCCATCCAATGAATGGCAATTTTATAAGAACATTATGGTGCGTCCTCATTCACCTTATTTCACTTCCTATGGCACCATGAAAGTTCTGGCTCTTCCTGAAAGTCGAAATGACCAGGAAAGTTTGACATTTTTAATCAGATCAACACATCTAGGCAGACAAGAGGCCACAATTAAAAACACTCACTTAAAAGTAC
>PVLD010026206.1:0-22528 GCA_004027595.1 Dinomys branickii | reverse complement strand
GTCTGACTAAATTTGCATGTCTGTATATGGGTCCATACATCTACAATTCGAAGATATCAATGGATAAAGCAACAACTACTGTTGAGACCATATCACCTTGTCTATAGATTAGTTGTGATTGTACTATTTTCTATGATAATGGGTGTCTGTCAATATGTTTTTGTACTTTTATGTTTCTAAAATAAAAAAAAAAAGAAAAGAAGAAGACAGTAAGTGTGGGAAGAAAGAGAGACAGAGAGAGACAGAGACAAAAGCAGAGACAGAGACAGAGACAGAGGCAGAGGCAGAGGGACACAGAGAGACAGAAACAGAGATAGAAAGACAGTGACAGAAACAGAAAGATAGACAGAATCACAATCAACCACTGAGAGATTTCCAGGAGTGTTTATTCAATATAATTTTCATTTACGAAAATTGCAATGATACAACAACCTTGGTGGAGATTTATGTAGTGCTCTGTGCTAGGTACTCGGCTAATCACTTTATCTTCATCACTTATAAAGTACTTATTCCCACTATTTTTCATTTAACTTATGAGAAAATTGAGGCTTAAAAAATGTGCCAGTTTTCCATAGGTAAGGAAATTAAGTGGCAAAACTGGGGCTCAGTTCTATGGAGTCCTTCCCTGACTGGTCAAAGGGATTTCTTTTATGTATAACCTTTACTTCGCCATCATTTCTCCCTAAGTCAGGTAGTCATCATCCTTTGAAAGTATCTTTGTCTCATGAGTCTTGGAAGTTTCTACAAAAAAAGATGTGTTGAAATTGATGATGCTTTCTCATCCTCAGTATTTAAAAGGGCAAATCTAGCTCCAAAACACTTGGGGCAAATTCCTGCCTTCATCCTATATAAAAGCTATCTCAGGAAAATCTGATTTTATATTCCCTCTGGATAATAGAAAAATGAGACCTGTCATTTTTAAGTTTAACGAAAAGAAAAAGAAATTTTGTGTAATCCAGGATGTTCAACAGGTACTTGGTCTTATAATGAAATTAAAAAGAATGACCTATGATACCAGGCAAAATATAGATTGAATTTCAGCTCAAAACGTAGCTGGACTTCTGGTGTTAAGACAATGACTGATTCCTATGAATTTTACTTTCTGGATCTGTAAAAAATAACAATGGATACCTGTGTTTCTCCTTCAATTTAAGATAACAGCCAGATATGGTGCTGAAGGCTTATAATTCCAAGCACTCTAAGAGTTTGCGGCAGGTTGAGTCCAGCCTGGACAACTTAGCAACTTAGTGAGATCTGTCTCAAAGAAAGCAGTCAGCTGAACAATGGTTGTGGGTGTAGCTCTATGCTAAGGCCCATGATTTCAATCCCTAGTCGCACCTAACCAACAACCGGAAAGAACTCTATAACAAAAGCTGTAGTATTCTGAGAAAACAATGAGGTGGACATCAGAAAATGGAAAATGCCCTCTCTTCTTGGCAGAACAAGTATTGTCAAAATGGGCACATCAAACAGTCAAGGAGGCTCTGGGATATGGGATAAGGAGAAACATTGTTCTATAGGAAATCAAGGATAACTGTAGATCCTGAAATCTTGGTGAGACCAGAATGGGAAGACTGTGCAGAACCCACAGAGGCTCCCTTTCATTACAGGTCCTGGTTGTCTGCAGTCCTTCAAATAGCAAGAGCTCAGAGCTCTTCATTTCTTGGGCATCATAATTTGTCTGCACTATGCTTTATCTCTTATCACCTGTGTGCCACATCTGCCCTTTCCAGTGTAAACTTCCCAAAACAAAGAACCTGTTGAGCACGCCTAACTAGTGCAATTTTAATAGCAGTCAGGGCAAGGAAAGACTGGTTCAGAATGCAACTAGGGACCCATTTCTTCATCAAGAAATATGGATGGTGAAGTCAACTTACCTTTCAAAGGTTCCAGTGAATCGGCTGCTAGAAAGAAGCACATGAAATGCCTGGTTTACCCAGTTCCCTCTGAAAGGTGGATTTTTACAATTTTGAGAGGACTCAGGATTGAATTCTCTCTCTCAAATTAGGAAAGAAAAATGTGATCAATCACAAACACTCAATTAGGTGTCCCCCATATGCCACGACACTTTACTCCCATCTCATTTAATCATCTCACTAGCTTGAAGACATTATTCTCACTGTCGAGAAAAAGGAAAGTGGTCATGAATTCAGCACTTATTGACTAGGACCCATAAATACTGTCTGAAACAATAAAAAATTTCTTTAGTGAGCACCTGAGTTACCATCATTTTGCCTGTCATAGGTCATGGAACTCCCTGGGACCTGGCATACCCACACATGCAGAAAGAGGATGGGTGCATACACACACACACATGCACACACACACAGATATATACACACACAGATGCATACACACAGATACGTACACATAAATACATACATACACACACAGATACACACACACAGACACATACACAGATACATACACATAAATACATACATACACACAGATACACACACACACACATGTACACACACAGATATATACACACACAGATACATACACACAGATACGTACACATAAATACATACACACACAGATACACACACACACACACATGCACAGGACAGTTAATTTACAATGAGAAATTTTTATTCAGGGTCCAGCTAGGAATGATGAGATCCTGGTGACGTGACTTTCTCAAAATGCAAATTTATAAGCTTTCATTTTTTGAACTCCAGTTTGGCAAAAATAGCACATGTTGTATCTGCCTCATGGTTCTGGGAGAGGATTATAATCAAAAGGAAATACTACATCTGGGAAATTGCTCAGTAACCACTGAAAATTATGTGAGTGTGAGTTATTATTGCTACCACCAAAAGTCTGAGTGAACACTTCATTATTTGAAATCCTGCAGCAGTATTCTGTTTAATAATGTTCCTCAAGTAAATTTAAATTATTCATTATCTCTCTGAGAGACCTATTGACTGCCATGGTTTGTGACAAGAATAGGAACATAAAGATGAATAAATCAAGTTTTCTCTTCTCCAACTGTTCACAGAAGAGAGAGAGAGGGAAGCAGTAAATCAGCAAGTTCTGAAGCAGTTTGGAGAAAATTCTACATGACGTAGAAACAGGGATGCAGAAGCAGAGGTGGATCAGGTACGTCTACCTGCAGGTTCAGAGATAGGCTCATGTAACCAAAGTGACATCTCAGCAGGAGGGATGTGAGTGAAACAAAAAGACAGTTGTGACAGATTCTCCTAAATAGTCCCACTGTCCAATATCTTCCTTCCTTTGAGTGGTAAAAGCTTCTACATTTCAGGTGGGAAGTTTTCCCAGCTGAGTCCACATTTCCCCGTGTTCTCACAACTAGTGTGGCCCTGTGACAGTGAGATGGCTGAAGGGAATGCCCAAATTCCAAGTTATCTTCTAAAGCCAAGCACTTTGCTTGAAATGTGAGCAGGGGAGCAGGAGGGGCTGGCATCAACCTTGCAGCCAGGAAAACAGCCTGGGAAACTAGAGAGCAAAAGGATGAAAGAAGACTGGGATCAGCCATCCTCGTGAGGCCTGACGTCCCTTTCAGCTCAGTACCATGTGTGGAGGAGCACCGGGGAAACTCTCCTTAAAAGAGGAGCAATTGCCCCCAGTTTGGCTGAACCTAACCCTATTTCCATGTATTGATGTATACAGAGCTGGCTGGGGCCATTTCCTTATCCTTTTGATTGGCGTTAAGCAATGCCTATCAGTCTAGCCATGGTGCTAATGGTAATCTTTGGAGATGGCAGGCATGTTTCCCCAGACTCTCTGTTGCATTCTTGAGTGAGCTAGGATGAGGCAGGATGTGTGAGCCAATGCTCCATGCTGTCAGCTGGGATCCAGCCTTGGGATAGAGGCTATGACTTCCTGGGGGTTCAAAGATTATACATCAGAGCTGAAGCACTGACCCCAAAACTATCTTAATTGTTTTATGCACACTACTCTTTCTGCATATCCTTCTCTCTGCATTGGCAGAGGTGATTTCAGGCCTTCTGCCTAGCCCAGATCATAGCACTCACCTACTACCCATGTTTCTCACAGGGACTTATCCTTAGGTCACTCCCTTCTTCATGAATGAGTAAAAACTGGGTTAGCCTTGTGTTGAGGCTTTTGTTCCAGATGGCCATCATTGAGGCTGGACTTAGGACCCTTGATTCCCCATAACTACAAATATGTCATAATGTTTTTATTCTCACTGTGGGTTGCACTCCAAGTGGTAGATTGGAATTAACTCTCTAGAATTCAAATAGCTTTCCATGGAATTACACATATAAACTTCCTGGGCCACGACAAGGACCGGGATGGGCTCTCTATATCAGTCACTTGTTTCATAAGGGAAAAATAAAGTCATGTCTTGTTTAAAGTAATTTATTTTTAATCTTTTAAACTAATGCACCCCAGTAAGAGGATCAATATCTGGAAAGCCTGTAATGAGGGAGAGATAAGCCAGGTCTCTGTAGGAATGATGAAAAATTTAGATTGGTGGCCACATTGGATCTCTAAAGTACAAGCCCTCGTGAAGGAGGGAGATAAATCAGAAGAGGTGGTCTGGAACTGAATATAGAGGGCAATTATTTGTCATACTTAGTGTCATGGACATGTGGAAGTCAAGGAGAACTCTCAGGAATCCTAAAACTTATCCTCTTGATAAACCAACACCACAGGCTGTAGGACATGGGGAAAGAGGAAAGGACAGGAAGAAAGAAAGAAGGGGAAGAGAAGGAAGAAAAGTATGTGTTCCATGTAGTTTACAGAAGAACCTGGGTCAATTAAATCTTGGGTAAAAAACGTAGGTGAGTTTTTGAAAAACAGTTTTTTCAACTTTAAAATAGAAACAGTGTCAGGTTTTGCGGAGTCATTTGAGGACAAAATGAGATCAAATGAAGTGTGTGACATTTTGCTAGAAACTCAATAAATTTTAACATTATCAATAACCCATGTTCTGGAGGTTTGTCCACTTGGCCCACAGAGGGCTCCCTGTTTGAAGTGAAGCACATAGTTGGTATTGATTCCCGTTTCAGCCTCCTCTCAGAATCTGCATCACTTTTGCTTTTAGGAGCAAATCTCCTATGACCGCCCCTAGCTACTGGCAACTGTTCAGCAAAGCAGCAGAATTGGTTGCTATGGGTTGAATGTGGTTTGTCCCCCAAAGGTTCATGGGCTGGAAGGATTAAGAGAATCATAGAATAAAGTAATAAGTAATAGGTGTCTCACCCTTGGAAGAGATTACATTAGTCTCCAGGGGTGAAACAGATCAGGAGAAAGATCAGTCCAAACTCCTAATGCCCTATAGATTCCTTTATCACTATATATGTGTTTTGTCCCTTCTGCTTGTGGCTCAGATTCCTTTTCTCCGCTGCTGGGATATCGCCAAGGAGGCCTCACCAGAGCATGCTCTTAGACCTACAGAGCTGTGAACTAAAGAAGTTTCTTTTTCTTCACAGATTACCCAGCCTCAATTATTTCACCTAGAAGATTCTTAGACATACCTCATTGGTTTAAGAACTCAGGTTTCAGTGAAGATATCTATCCATCAGACAGTGACTGTGGCTACTTAAAGTAACAATAATGACCCAGGAAGAGCAGATCAGGTCTCTCAAACACCATCATTTGAGACCAAATCAAGAAATATAAAGATTAGCCAAGATCCTGGGTGCTATGGTTGAGATCTAAAATGCCTCCCAAACATCTTGAGCTCAGAGGTGAGGCCTTTGAGAAGAGAATATCTGGGGAAAACACTGCACTCCTTGGGGTTTAATCCACTGATGAGCTCGTAGCTGGATGTGCTGTTACAAGGTGGGGCACAGCCAAAAGAGGCGGGTATGGAGGCATGGCCTGGAGGGAGGTAATCTTACCCCGAGCCCCTTACATTCCTCCTTTCTCTCTCCCTGCTTCCTAGGTGCATGGGTGAGCAGATGTCTTCTATCAAGCTTTCCGTCCTGCAGTTTCTGCCTTGAAAACAGCCAAACACAGACTGAACCTACAGGAAACTGTAAGCCAAATAAACCTCTCCCCTTGAACTTCTGAGTGCTGAGGGTTTTGTCCCAGTAACGGGAAAATGACTAATGGACTGGGCCACTGTGGGCATGCCCCCAATGGCAGTAGGTAGCAGTGCCCTCAATTAGGAGAGAGATTAAAGCCACATTTGTCCTATTAAATTTTTAGTGAATAAAGGATCCCCATATAGAAAGTGTCTCTGTCACCAGGTCCCTCAAATCCCTCATACTGAGGAATTTTATTCAACTTCATACATGGAAAGATCAGTAAACAAGAAAAAAGTTAAACCTATTTTAAGATTCTTGAGAGCTCTACTAATCTTTGAGAAGCCAAGCAGTGTGAAACTGACTGGGGGATGTATAATCATAGCGACTGCAAAGTTCAGGGCAGCAAAGATTTGACTAAGGACTTCTGGTCCTTGTTCCATGCTGCTCCCACTTCAGTTATGTGAAATCAGAGGGTCCCAGGGAGCTGTTGGTGAGTTTATGTTCCAAGTTTTTTAGAGATAGCAGGACATAAATCCCTGGTATAAGGCTAGATTTGTACCTCAACCCTAAGTACACATTTGAAGAGCACAGAGATGGTTCTGTGAGGCAACAGGGCAAGGGACAATGTGCATGGGCTTGAATCCCAGGTGTCCATGGTTTGCGTTGAATCATGACTTCAGCACTTACTAGTCATGAGCCCATTTCTTTAACAGTGATTACTTTTTCTAGCTGATCCTTTTATTTTAATGAGAATTTTAAAATTACAAACAATAACAACGACAAAAACAAAACAACACAAAAACAATAAAAATTATACAGGATTTCAAAACACTTTGTTGAAGATAACAATATGTAATATAACAACAACTGTTAATTTCTGTCATCTTGTTTTGAAAACAGTGAGTAATTATGACAGGATCATTACAAGTGTTGGTGAGATAAGGTTCACAAAGCAGGTGGAGCAAAGAATAACTTGTAAAGCAGATAAACCCTTAAGATATCACCTCTCCCAAAGGGGTTAACCAAAATAATTCTCATAATTATGTTCACATTAATTTAAGAAGAAACCTCTATGTCTTGGTTACTGTTATGATTGATACATTGTGTCAACTTGGGACGTCTAGAGGTTTGTCTGAGTGATTCAGCAAGAAGCCAGGGTGCTTACTTTGTATACATCCTGAGTCTGTGGAAATGGAGAGCATGGAGGTTATGTGAGAGGTACACGCCCCCTGGATGGGGGTAGGCTGTTTACAGTGTAGGGGAGAAAAGGAGGCTGCTTGCAGCCATTCCTCCCTTTTGCTCTGGTTGTTTTTGCTGTGCTCTGCTGCCCTGAACAGTTTGCCCTCTGCTTCAAAACCAGCCAAGTATGGACTGAAACCTCCACAAACTGTAAGCTAAATAAACCTTTCCTTCCTTCATTTTGAGCATTGGGTATTTTGTCTCAGCAACGACAGAAAAGTAACCAAGACAGTTACTTTTCTCTCATTGGTAGGACAAAATACCTGACTTCCCAAATTAAGGATGGAAAGATTTATTTAGCTCACAGTTTGTGCAGGTTTCAGTCCATATTCGGTTGGCTCCAAGGCAGGGTGGCACATGACAGAGGGTCAGAGTTCATGGCAGTGGAAAACAGCAAAAGCAGCAAGAGCAAATGGGAGAAGTAGCAAGCAAGCCTTCTCCCGTCCCAATGTATTGTATGCAGGTGACCTGCCCCAGGGAAGGTGTAGCACTCACACCCATAATCCCAGCATTGGTCCATAAATGAATCATAAACTCTAGAAGCCCTCTCTATGACTGCCTGAGGCTTTGGGGGGACATCTAGACACAAACCATGCCACTCTGTAATCAAAAGGCAAGGTCTGAGTGGTGGAGTTTCAGTCTCCATGATATACAGAGGAAGAGCTGAACCAAACACTGCAAATTCATCTTCAAATAATACTCTTGTTCATGCTCCAAAATACGTTTAGGTGTCATGTCTTCCAATATAACCTTCATGAATTCATCCTCACTCCCGTACCTTACACACTGACTCTCTCAATATGACAACAATTTCTCTGAGTTAGTCTCCCACAATAGACTGGATGCTCCCCATGAGGGAAAGAGCTTTCTTTTATTCCTTGTGTTATCCCATTGTCATTCAGCAAGCCCAGCACAGAATGGAAATTCATCAAATATGTGAGGAATGGACCATAGTCTCTCAACACAGAAGCCGAGAAAAACAGGCTCCAGTTGCAGAAGGACGTGTATTAGGACATAGCAGGATTATCAAGCAACAACTCAGATAAATCAGCAAGAATGAGACAGTCAAGTAATTGTGAGGAAAGATGTGATTGTACAGAATGAAGCCTTACTCCCAAAGCAAGAGTCCCAAATATGAAACGTGGTATTTGAGGTCAAAGAAAAATGTAAACCAGAAGCATCTGATGCTAAGCCTCAGAATCCGGCCTTATATAGGAGTCCAGTTCCTGGGAAGTTGTGGCGAACAAAAAAGGTAGATGAAGACAGGTGGCTGTCTCCCTCCTGCCATTGCTTGGAGGTCTAAAGGAGGTATTTCACCTATAACAGGCCACCTGGTGAGATGGATGGAGTGTGAGGAGGGAGGGGAAGAGTACAGCTAGTATTTCTCCCAACGTTTTTCTCTAGCATGGGCACTACCCAAGGACTTTACCATCCTTTATTTGCTCATTAATTGGAATGGACCCATCAGTAACACACCACATCCTCTCTTAACTTCGTACACTGTTTCTCCTCCCCTCATTGGAATCGTGGTTATTATATGGAGTGTTTATGGTGAACATACAGGATGGTTCCTTGGGGTGATGTGTAACCTGACTAGGTTCTAGGTAAAGGCCGTGTCACTCGTAGTTTAAAGAAGCCATGAAAGATTCAGGCAAAGGTCCTTAGTGAAACAAATGTCTCAATTTAGAGCACTGGTCATATTTTAGCACTTTCTTTTCCTCTCATCTCTCCCAACAGCATCCTAAAGGCAAAATAAAGGAGACAACTGAAAAGTATAGGTTTGTGCACCAGGAAAGTGTGTAGCCTGCATAAGGCTTTTTATAAATGCTCATCTGAACTAAATAAGGTTGAATTTCCCATACTGATGGAGACCACTATGAAGCAGCCCTGCACAGGATTTAATATTAACCAATTAGCTTTTCCTGTTTACTTGGGAGTTGTCCGAAGCTTAGGCACCTTGTCTAAAGATGGACAGTTGACTCATGGTAAATAAACCTCTGTGGGTCACTGGTCACCACTGAGGCCTGTATTGGCTTGGGATGCCTCAAAGGACAAGATAAGGCTACAGCTAAGGACGTTTGGATCCAGCCCCAATTAACTACAAGGAGACTGCAGCTGCAGGCTCCACACTCCTACAATAAATACCAACCTAAAGATAAGGCAGTTCTCCTGATTGACATAATCTACTACTTGGGAAAATTCTCCCAAGGTCCTGCATGATTCCCGCATTTTCTTGAGTATCCTCCTCCTTTCTTTGAAAACCAAATAAATACGGGCCGCCCAGAGAAGTCTTGGGCTAAACTCAGAGAATATTGAAGCTGTAAGAGAGTTAGTCCCTCTGGAGCCCTGAAATCATTTCCACTGTCTCATTTATTTAAGCCTTCATCATCCACTCACTTGGGAGATTGCAGGCCTGATCAGCCTGCAATAACGTAGTGTTATTTAACCGGATATTCAATACTACACTCCTGAGTACTGAAAACGATGCTTTCTTAGATGTTCTCTACTCTATTTGGGGGCAACAAAGGGCCACAGATTTCTGGAACATCAAACACATTTAGAAAAGGACAACCTATTTCCTAACAAAAGTTATATTATTCAGATATCCTTCTAAGCTCCTCTCTCTAAGATTTCTACTTCCCAAACTTCTGACTAAAATACCACATTACAGTAACTATTTTACAATTTATTACAAATGCAAGTTTTCTCAAAAGAAAACAAAAACAAAAAAGTCACAAGGTGGAAATATAGGAAAAAGTGATTTAAATTCTCTGCCAGCTGCTGATATTTTCACCACATTCCTAACCAATGTCTTCAGTGTCCAAGCACAGGGACACTGAGCTGAAACTTGGGCCTGATTCCTATCAGGAAAGTGGCTGTTCATTTCCCCTTTTTGTTTCCTACAGAATATTTCCACTTCTTCCTTATGCTGAAGACCAGTCCATAATTACTTAAAGATACACAAGATTATCATCTAGATGAGATCATCATCAAGAATTCTGATTATTTCTGAGAATAAAAAAATTATTTATCTGAGTTTTTAATGCTTTTTTGCTGATAACCTTAGCTAATGTGGTGTTAATGATTCAATTACTAAATAGTGAATGACTGATTGAGCAGTAATAATGCATCATGAACTATGACAGATAATGGATGTGGAGCCAGCCTGGTGAGGTGATGGAAGTGCGGATAACAATGAGAGGGTAGAGGAATTGATGAAAATTAATATAGCTGTGGGCACTGTGGTGACGGTGGACCTTGATCTGGATCAGGAGTTGGTAATTCCTCTGGTGATAATAATGTTATTAATTATGATAGAGATATTGCATAGTTATGGAAGAGATTATATATGATTAAGGTATGTATAAGGATGTTGATCATGAGATCCCAAAGATGGAGCTAGTTTGTTGGTCCAGACAGTGATGGCAAATGTAGAGGATGGATGGATGGATGGATAATATTTCTCAAATAATTTTTTCCACTAAAATATTTTCAGATTTCTCTTCACAGCCAAACTATCAAAGGTAGCTCCTCTTTTCTCAGAAAACATTCCCTGAATTATATAAGAAAAAATGATAAAATAACCCTGGATTCATCATTAGTGAGAAGAATTAACAAGCTAGCGGTGGTAGATTACCTCTTGTTGTGATGTAATTCCAGCCTGAGCCAGCTTTATCTCAAAGGTCTTCTGGAAAGACAGAGCCTTGGAGAGAAAGAAATCTCCATAGAGAAGGACAGACCTTCTATTATATCATCAGAAGCCTGGTGTTGGAAGGGTCTTGTGTTGGGATTCCTGAGACCACATCTAACTTCAGAGATTGCCTAGAAAGATGCGTGAGACTCAACATACATCTGTACTCACAATTAAGATTTATTATGGTGAAAGGGTACAAAGCTTAATCAGCAAAAGAAAAACGGCTATGGGGAAAAGTCCAGAGGAAACTAAGCTTGAGATCCCCAGCATCTTCTCCAAGCAAAGCCACACAGATATGCTTAGCATTACCAGAGAAAGATTGTGATTGCACAGGTTAAATGCTGTCTGCCAGGGTGGCCTATTAGAGACTCCTAACCAAAGTATTTACTGAGGGATGGTCATGTAGGTACCTTCTGCTGAGCATGTGCCAAAGCTTCAGACTCCCAGAAAGAAAGCAGGAACTGAGCATGAATGCACTGTACAAACTAAAATTTTCTCTCACCAGTTATGGACACTTCACATCAATTTAAAGAATAATTTATCAGCGAACTTCGAAGATGCCAGCTAAATACCAACTTTGCAAATCAGTCTTTATAAGGACAGTGCCCTCATCATTGCTGTGCAGGAGAGATACTGATAGCCAGCATCCTCCACAAAAGGAATTCATCTCTGCAGAACTTTTCAAGTGCTTTGCAAGCAAAAATGCAGTTACAGCTGCACTGTCCTTGACCTCCTTGAGTTAGTGGATAAAGATAGACTCCCAGAGGATTTACTTCCACTGATTAAGAAGAGTCCATCTGTGTCACAAGCAGATGTGCTGCAAAAGCTGTTTATCGGGTGGCTGTAAGACAATGAGTCTACTAGTGAGAATCAAGCTAACTACCTGGAAATAGCATCTCATAATAGAAGCACTTGCAGATGTGGTTTGTCATTGATTATCTGTTGTAAAATAGGCTCTATCTAAAAGTTTTAGATCAAGGTCTAGTCTTATTACTCATTAGTCATTTAGATAAGTCACTTCAGGTCTCAGAGTGTTGTTTGGGTTATTTCAGAAGGTGGCTCTGAAGATCCCAGAGGGAATAATCACAGTCTTCTGGTCATGCTGTCCTCTTATCATTAATCTATATAAAGACTCTGTGTCAGCCACTTTCCCACCACTAGGGAAAAAATACCCAATACCTGCAATTTAAAGGGAGACAGGTTTATTTCAGTTCACAGTTTCAGATTGTTCAGTCCATGGTGGGGAACAACAAAAATCAGCATAGTGAAGGGGCATGACTGAGGAAACCTCATGAACCCATGGCAGACAGGAAGGGAGAAGGGAGGCAGGGACAAGAATACACATTTCCAGGTCACACCCCATTAATTCAACTCTGACCAGGCCCCACTTCCTAACAGTACAATCAACCATGAACTCCACAGTGGATTAATCTACTGATCCAGTCACATTCCAAAAGCCCAGTCTCTAAACACATGGAACTCTGGGAGAACATTTTGGATGGCAACCATAACAGAGCCTCTCATATTATTTTATAACTTTTACCTCCTCACCTACGCTCCCTCTTATTTGTCACATCAGCTGCTTCATACATAAATATACTTAATAAAAGTCTGATAATGGTTAGAATGATACAAGCCTTATTGGCCTCAAAAAAAAAAAGAATAATACCAGCCTTACTGGCCTCAAAAAAACACTCACCAATGTGTGCCATGTAAATACCAAGCATCTTATTAGTTGCAATTGTTCTTTAGCTGAAAATAGCTCAGATCATCTTTTTAGATTTTTTTATTTCTTTGTCATTCTTTTCATCTCTCTTGACCTGACAGAACATTGGACCGAGGGCATTAGGCTGTTGTCTGCTGTGCAGGACGCAAGCAAGTTAAGGTGAGGTCACATCAGATTAGGGTGAACCTCAGATCCATTGACTGCCATTCTTAGAGGAGGACAATTTGCACACAGGGACCCAGAAGAGAAAGACAGCAACAAGGTCATGTGACAAAAAAGCAGACATTGAAAGGATACATTTATAAGCCAAAGAACAGCAAGGACTACGACTATCACCTGAACCAAGAACAAGCAAGAAAGGATCTTCATCCAGAGAGAAGTTAGTCCTCGTAATATGCTGCTTTAGGACTCCAGGCTCTAGAAATGTGGAATAATAAATTATGGTTTTTCAAACTATCCACTCTATGTTCATTTGTTAGAGGAGCCTAAGAAAACAAATTCATCATCCCCACCTCACCATGATATCACTTAGTAATTAGGGCCAGATCATTTCCTCTGGCCAAGGTATGGGTAATGTGGCTCAAGCCACATGATGAGATGGCACAGAGATAGAACAAAGATGAACCCTGAATTTATGGGTTGCAGAAACAATATAGCAGTACCAGAGTCAAAATTAGGGGCAGCCCGAAGAGGAATCTGCTATCTAGTGCCCGGATAACATGCTTGCCATGCCATAGTTTCAGTCTTATGAATGAGACAAGCCAAAGCCATGGTTGATGAAATTCCTCAGCTCCAGTTACACAGTAAGTTAGTGGCAGAGCCAGGGGTAGGCAGTGAGTCATCCCTCCAGAAGTCAGCACCAGAAAGAAAGGCAAGAAGGTTTTTCAGGGGTCTCATTTGTTGGCTCACTATTTAAGAGTGGAGTCTGCTCTCCTATTAATTTTAATGCCTGCTCAGTGTGGAAGGATTTATGACCAGGAAGGACAAAGAATGATTTCAGTTACAACTTAGGCCGGTCATGTTCAGGAGGCAAAGGCAGAATGTTTCATTTTCTGGATTGCTGATTTTCTTTTCAACTCTCCTTCCTTGAAAACATAAATAAAGCTAAGACATTGAAAAATTACCCTGAGTTTCCTGGTGGTTGAATTTTATTTTGCTTCAAAAGAATAAAAGCTGAGTGACTCAAGAAAGTTGCCTGAGAAAGCCTGCATTGTACTAAGGAAAGAGCTTGGACTTAGGGCCCGGGGATGCTTCTCTACCCCACCCCCAAGTGTTCTGGAAGTCTCTTCTCCTAACTTGGGCTCTGGATTCCTAAACCAAACAACAAGATAAAATGGTGCAATGGAATCCCACGGGGGCTTTGGTGTCATCAAGTCTCTGAGTTCAAATTCTGATTCCAATGCTTACCAGCTCCATGACTTTGCACAAATCCTTCCACATTGTTGTATATCTGCAACATGTTGCAAAATGTGGTTTGGCAAAAGAGAAGTAAACCTGTGGCTGAAGAGGGCCTCTCTGCTCCTTATTCATAATACAGATTTGGTTGCTATGCACTCATTTTTGCCTCCAGGAGAGGAAGATTGAAAGGATAGCATCTTTAGAGGGAATGTGAAGGTCCCTAGACGGGTATTACTTAAAGATGCCTGGCTAATGTACCCACTGGCTGTGAGCAGATGATCAGAGGACCCACCCATGACTGAAATTCACCTCAGTGATTTCCAGATTCTGACCACACAGATCAGATGGTTCCATTCCACTAGGAGAGGTTACAGAGGGTTAGAAAGAGGGTGTTACATAATGACCAGGTTTCCACCAATGCCCCTCTTTCAAAAGTGAAGAAATTTGGGTTTTTTTTTTAATTCTGATTTTAAAAAGAAAAAAATAATAATAACAATGAAACAGAGTTTCAAAACAGGTTAGTAGGAGAGTTATGATGATGAATACATTGTGTGTTGTCTTCACAGTAGTTATTCAGGGTACAAATATATCTTGTCCAAACAATATTAGCACAAACAGAAGGAGGAAATTTGGACTCTGTTTCCTGATGTCTTGTGTAGCAACAACATGACTCCTTGTGACAAAATAGTGAATATTCCTACCACTACTTGTAATTTAAAACTAGATATCTTGACTGCATGTCTTATCAGATGACAGCAGTAACCTGTTTATTCATGTGCTCATGGACACCACAGCAACGGCTTTGGACATGAGAAGACCTGAGTTCTAATGTAAATTCTCTCACTAACAGAGTGCACTAGGGCACTCACTCAACCTCTCTGTGCTTCTCCTACCCATCTATAAGAAATGGAGGTAATAATACTTTCTATTATTTTATGAGGATTACAATAAACTATACTGACTATAAGAAGCACTTAATATGCTGCATTGTACATACAAGTGACAATAAATACAGCTATTATCATTATTTTGCCTGGGAGACACTTGGAGACCTAAAAAATGCATCTGATTCACCACCCTTTTTCATATACAAGAGTGAGTGACAATTTTATTGTCCTACAATGAAACTAGTATTCCTCTTTCTCTCTAATTTACAGTATTTTTTAAATGCCTGGAGCCAGAAAGGGCAAAATGTTTCTCAGGGTCCTGCTCCTAAATCTTCATGTTCCAGAATGAAGTTAGTATGGCCCCTCTAAACAGCCCTTCCACAGAGACAAAGATATAAATGTCAATAAAAATGGGCCAGTATCTCGTGATAAAGTTCTAGATTTTTGTATCAAGAGCTTGAAATTGATACAAATAAATCAGTATCTAAAATTCTTGGCTGCAATGACCCATCCAATTCTATGTTAGTGAAGACCTGGAAATAATTGAAAGTCCAAGCAGTAACATCAAAGTGGCTACAATGTGTTCATTAACAGTCTAGTCTAATACAACAGAGATAACTCTGTAAATTCCCCAGTATGTCTATGGCAGCAAGCCGGCCTTACTGTATTTACTTTTCAGCTTTCCATTACCTATATATTTTTAACATTTACTCTTTTGGAGAACTATGTTAGACCTTGGGAATATAATACTGAACAACACATCTTTGTCTTCAAGATCACAGTTTCTAAAAAAGTAGCACGAAAATTAAATATATTATTCTCATGAAGCATAACAAAGTGTTTTACTCCATAAATTATGGAGAATTCGTAATTTGAGGTTTTAACTTTAGAAATTTGTCATAGGTTTCATAGCTATGCTGTTGTTCTTTTATAAGCAGTGAGGGAAAAATCTAGAGTTCAACACTGTCTCCTGCAAAATCCTCATGCACGATCACTATGCTCCACACAGCATATCTTTTGTTTCATATACCTGTGATGCAGCACCTGGAGATGGGCAGTCAGCAATTGAACCATCCATCAAGTACTCAGCAGATAGGCATAGTTAGAGACAGGAATTTAGGAGCAAGCAAAAAGAAGTGAGCAAAAGGAGAAGAAAGCTTATAACAGAATTTGGACACAGCAATGTATTACTGATAGACAGATGAAATGGGTGGAGTGAGCAAATATGGGGAAGAGGGAGAAGGAGAGATAGGGAATGTGACAGGGAGTGGGGGGAAAGTATGTTACAAAGAAAACCACACTGTAAAAAAGCCAAGAAAGAGGTGATAATTGATATCAAAGGTTGATTAAAGCCACGATTTTGTATCTGCAAGGGTCAATGATGATCTTACAAAGGGAAGTTTTGCAGTAGAAAAAGATACCAGATAAGAGTGGCCTAGGTCGGGGTCCCACTCTGGTCCCCATACCCGCCGCCTGCGGCCGTGGCTGCGTACAGAGCACAAGGGAGCGCAGCACCTCTCTCCCTCCCCCAGGCCCGGAGCACACCAGGAGACAGAGAAGCTCCGGGGAGTGGTGGATGGCAGGCAAAGCACGAAATATTAGCGCTTTGGGACCTTCCTGCCTGCACGGATCCTGGGATGGGTGAGCTGTTTGAACGCCACGACCGGATCACCAAGTGGGGTAGGAGCTACACCTCCATGCCTGCAGGGACCCCTGGGCGGGGGAGCTGTTTACAACCCCCAGCCAGGTCTCTCGGTAGGAAATAGCTCAGCTCACAAAGCAGCATCTGAGCAGCCTTTTGAGTGCAACTCTTAGCAGAAAGCTTAAGGGACATTCCCCAGAACAGAAGGAGCCATTGGAGCAGCATTTGCAAAGGAGCTTTGCTTGGCGAACTGCCTGGGTAATTTATAGCTCAATAGTTTGAATCTGATATACAAAAATGGGAAGACAGAAGAACAAAACGCAGTCTCAGAACTCAACCCCACCAAGAAAAAGTACTGGATGTGAGGATATAGGGGAACCAGGATGTCACATACCTGCAAGTTCTGAAACAATTGCACTCAAAATAAAGAAACATCTCCATCAGGCCATAGAAGAGATTAAAGCAGAAATAAGCCACATACCTGCAATTTATGAAACGATTATGTCAGAAGTAACGAAACAACTCCATCAGGCCACAGAACAGAATAAATCAGAAATTAGTCACATACCTGCAATCTCAGAAACGATCACATCTTAAGTAAAGAAACAACTCCATCAGGCCACAAAAGAGATTAAAGTAGAAATAATCACTCAGACAAAAAATGAACTGAAAACCATAATGGAAGAAATGTTCCACACACACAGAGAAGAAATAGATAAAAGAATAGAAGAAAATAGGAAACAAATGAAACGTTATAGAGCAATTTAGGAATGAATTACCAAGAATGAAACAGATCCAAAGAGATTGCCAGGAATTGAAAACGTTCATTGAAAGGTGGCAAAACCCCTTAAATGAAGCTGAAGATAGAATTTCAGATCTTGAAGACAGCATGGCAGCTAATGAGCGTGAAAGGAAGGATCTCATAAAGTCTGCAAGGATCTAAGAAAAATCAATCCAACAGCTGCAAGATGAGGCAAAAAGAAATATTATTAGAGTTATAGGAGTTAGTGAAACAGCACAACACAACACAAATGATATAAAAAGAATAATTGCTGAAATAATAGCAGAAAATTTCCCAAACATGGTAAAAGATACTGAAGTAGAGTTAATCGAGGCATATAGAACCCCAACGAGCCATAACCCAAACAAAACCACACACCAACATATAATAGTCAAGATCCCAGACATCCAGCAAAAGAACACAATCTTAAAAGCAGCTAGAGAAAAGAAACAGATCACCTATAAAGGAAAGCCCATCAGAATTACAGCAAACTTTTCAACGGAAACCATGAAATCAAGAAGAGCTTGGAGCGAGGGATTACAGATTCTGAGACAAAACAACTTCCAACCCAAACTGATGTATCCTGCAAAACTATCCTTCAAATTCAATGGAGAAATAAAATTTCCACGACAGAGAACAACTGAAGAACTTCATGAGTGCTAAACCAGCATTGCAAAAAGCACTAAAAGATATTTTAGACAGAGAAAAAAGTGAACACAATCTCAAGAACAACAATACAAATAAACTCTCCAACACAAGTAAGTAAACAGACAGCAAAAGAAGGAAAACAACAACAAGTAAATAACATGACTAGAATAAGCCAACATATAACCATTATTACCATTAATGTAAATGGCCTCAATTCACCATTCAAAAGGAAAATATTGGAAGAGTGGATTAAGGAACACAATCCAACGATATGCTGTATACGGGAAACGTATTTTACTCAAAAGGAAATCCAGAGGCTGAAAGTTAAAGGATGGAAAACAATTCTCCATGCAACAGGTCCCCAGAAAAAAGCAGGGGTAGCTATTATGTCTGAAGACAATGTAAACTTCAAACCAAAAACAATCAAAAGAGATAAAGAAGGCCATTACATACTAGTTAGGGGAAAGCTGCAAGAGGAAGAGGTAACAATCCTAACCATTTATGCACCAAACAATGGAGCACCTAACTTTACAAATCAAATCTTAACAGATGTGAAAACTCAAATGACAAATAACACTATTGTAATAGGAGACCTAAACGCCCCTCTGATGCAAAGAGATAGGTCAACTGGACAGAAACTCAGCAAACAAACAACAGACCTGAACCAAAAGTGTGAACAAATGGACTCAGTAAATGTATACAGAGTGTTCCACCACACAACATCAAAATACACATTTTTCTCAGCTGCACATGGGTCTTTCTCTAAAATTGCCCACATTCTAGAACATAGAGCATATCTATCTAAGTGCAAAACAATTGAAGTTATCCCATGCATATTATCTGACCACAGTGCAATGAAATTTGAAATTAATGACAAAGAGAACTCCAAAAACCACATAAATGCTTGGAAATTAGACAACAACCTCCTGAATAACCAATAGGTCACACAAGAAGTTAAAGAAGAAATTTAAAAACACCTACAAATAAATGAAAATGCAAGCACAACATATCAGAATCTGTGGGATGCAATGAAAGCAGTCCTCAGAGGGAAATTTATAGCAATGAACTCATATACAAAGAACACAGAGAGAGAGCAAATAAATAGCCTAATGCTACACCTCAAACTCTTAGAAAAAAAGCAACAAGCCAAACCAAAAGCTCAAAAAAGGGAGATTATAAAACTCAGGGCAGAAATTAATGCAGCTGAGATGAAGAAAACTCTACGAAAAATAAGTGAATCAAAGAGTTGGTTTCTCGAAAGAATAAATAAAATTGATAAACCCCTAGCCAACCTTATCAAAAAAGAAGGGAAAGAACTCAAATTCATGCAATAAGGAATGAAAAGGATGAAATCACTACAGATCCCATAGAAATCCAAAAGATCATTAATACCTACTTTGAAAATCTTTACTCACATAGGATAGAAAATTCAGAAGAAATGGACAGATTCCTAGAAAGGTACAAATTACCAAAATTCAATCAGGAAGATGCAAAAATCCTGAGCAACCCAATATCAATTAATGAGGTTGAAAACGTCATTAAAAACTTACCAACAAAGAAAAGCCCAGGCCCTGATGGATTCAGAGCAGAATTCTATAAAACATTCAGCGAAGATTTAATGCCAACACTCCTCAAACTCTTCAATGAAATCGAAAAGGAAGCAACTCTCCCCAACACATTTCTGGAGGCAAGTATTATACTGATACCAAAACCAGAGAAGGACCCAACCAAGAAAGAGAACTATAGGCCAATCTCTCTAATGAACATAGATGCAAAGATACTCAACAAAATACTAGCAAATAGATTACAGCGAATCATAAGGAAAATTATACACCAAGACCAGTTAGGAGTCATTCCAGGAATGCAGGGATGGTTCAATATTCGCAAATCAATTAATGTAATACACTATATTAATACAGTCAAAGACAAAAACCACATGATCATCTCAATAGATGCAGAGAAGGCTTTCGATAAAGTCCAACATACATTCTTGTTAAAAGCCTTAGAAAAAATAGGAATAGATGGCCTCTACCTCAATCTGATCAAAGCCATCTACAACAAACCAACAGCCAACATCATACTAAAAGGACAGAAACTGAAAACCTTCACTTTAAAGTCAGGAACAAGACAAGGATGTCCATTGTCACCACTCCTATTCAACATAGTTCTGGAAACACTAGCCAGAGCAATCAGACAAGAGAGAGAAATAAAAGGAATAAGGATAGGAAAGGAAGAAGTTAAACTATCACTATTTGCAGACGACATGACACAATACATGGAAGACCCCAAAAACTCCACAAGAAAATTCCTGGAATTCATTGACAAATTCAGCAGCGTAGCTGGATACAAAGTCAACACCCAAAAATCAATAGCATTCCTATACACGAACAACAAACAGACTGAGCGAGAAATTGAGGAAACTATACCTTTTACAATAGCAGCCAAGATATTGAAATACATAGAAATCAATCTAACAAAGAATGTGAAAGATTTATTCAGTGAAAACCACAGTACTCCGAAAAAAGAGATCGAAGAGGATTTCGATAAATGGAAAAACATACCCTGCTCATGGTTAGGAAGAACTAACATTGTGAAAATGGCCGTATTACCAAAACTATTGTACAGATTCAAAGCAATTCCCATTAAACTACCATCAGCATACCTCATAGATCTAGAGAAAATATGCCTTAAATTCATCTGGAACCAGAAGAGACCCAGAATAGCAAAAGCACTCCTGGGCAATAAGGACAAGTCAGGTGGAATCACAGTCCCTGACCTGAAATTATACTACAAAGCTACTGTAATAAAAATCAACCTGGTACTGGCTAAAAAACAGACCTGAGGATCAATGGAACAGACTGGAAGATGCAACCACAACGAAAAACCCACTCAGCTACCTAATAGTTGACAAAGGGGTCAACCAAACCCACTGGAAAAAAGAATGCCTGTTTAATAAATGGTGCTGGAAGAACTGGCTTGCCTTTTGCCGAAAACTGAAAATAGACCCAAGTCTATCACCATGCACCAAACTCAGGTCAAAATGGATCACAGACCTCAACATTAAAACAGAAACTCTAAATCTATTGGAAGAGAAAGTAGGTATAAATCCTGAAGACATAGGAGTAGGCAGAGAGTTCATGAACAAAAATGAAATTGCAAGGTAAATACTTCAGAGAATCAATAATTGGGACCTCATCCTACTGAAAAGTTTTTGTACATCTGAAGAAATCACCAGCAAAGTAAAAAGAAAACCCAGAAATTGGGAAAAAATCCTAGCTGGCTGTCCCTCAGACAAAGGTCTTCTATCTAGAACATACAAAGAATTAAAAACATGTACCTGTCCAAATTCAAAGACCCAATCCAGAAATGGGCATCTGAGATGAATACACACTTCTCAGATAAAGAAATAAAAATGGCAAATAAATATATGAGAAAATGTTCCACATCCTTAGTCATTCGAGAAATGCAAATAAAAACAACATCGAGATTTCCTCTCATCCCAGTAAGATTGGCCAGTATGAAAAAATCATCTAATAACAAATGCTGGCGAGGCTGTGGAGAAATAGGGTCTCTACTGCACTGCTGGTGGGATTGCAGACTGGTACAACCACTGTGGAGAGCTGTGTGGAGATTTCTCAGCAAACTAGGTCTAGAGGTTCCATTCAAAGCAGCTATTCCCCTTCTGGGTATTTTCCCAGAAGATCTGAAAACATATCACTCTGATATATGCGCACCCATGTTTATAGCAGCGCAGTTTGTAATAGCTAAATTGTGGAAGCAACCCAAGTGCCCATCCACAGAAGACTGGATTAAAACACTGTGGCATTTTTATATAATGGAATAGTATTCAGCTATAAAGAGGGACAATTTGGGGGCCTTTGTACACAAATGGTCACAACTGGACACCATACTCATAAGTGAAATAAATCAGAGGTACATGTGCAGGCAACGTATTGTGTCACTGGTGTAAGAACCTTAGGGTGGGAATATAAACTAAGAGACAAGAAGGAAATCTGTTCAAAAGTAAGGAACAGATGGGACGAGGGAAAGGAGAAAAGAAAGAGGCAAAAATGTATGTAGGTATGTATGTATATATGTATGTATGTTTGTATATACATATGTGCAGGATGGCTAACATGGTTCTACTATTGTATTATGTCACTTAATGGTAAGGAATAGTTGATGACTGATTGTTTGATCAATCTTGTATATCTATATGGGTTCTCCTGAGCATACACTTTGAAGACATCAATATGCAATGCAACAACTATTGTTGGTTTTCTGTTGCTTTGTCTATAATTCAGTTCTGATTATACTGTTATTGTGCTACTTTTTGTTTCTTTGTTAATGCTTTCTGTGTTTTGTTTTGTTTTGTTTCTCTTGTTGATGTAATTCTTTTTCTTTCAAACCTAAAAAAAAGAAAAATTATTTTTAAAAATATGTAAGGAAGTATATATGTATATGAAGCATATCTAACATAATTGTACTACTGACTTAGGTCACTTTATTGTAAGGAATAGTTGATGATTAATTGTTTGATCAATTTT
>PVLD010026205.1:0-22528 GCA_004027595.1 Dinomys branickii | reverse complement strand
GGTCACCCTAATAACACAAGAGCATACTGAGTACTGTTAGCCAGGGAAAGAAAATCAAAATTTAAACCATGAAGTACAGTTTCTACATAATGGACACTATTTTTCTTCTCTTGTGAAGCTTAAAAATCATTATTAGTTGCAGCATTGTAAGTTGAGGACCACAAGCATTATTTACTGGCTTCCTCTTTTGTTGTTAGGTTGACTTTTCCTTTTCCTTAACATTAGTAAATATCCTGTAAGGGTGTATATCCCAGAGGTGTCTGAAAGTGATGCATCAAAGTGATTTTAAAGTTCTGTTGTGCTCACATAAATTTTGAAACAATATAAAGCCATTTTAAAAGCAGATGTATTATGAACTGGAATATAAAAATAACAACTGCATATTAATGAGGTAGTGTGATATTTTTAAGGATTTAAATCAGGGTAAGAGTATCTTCTCAAACATTTGCTATTGATACATGGTAAAATCTTTTAAGATCTTTTCTTCTGCTTCTTTGAAATGTATACTGCCTTACAGTTATTGATATTCACCTAAGCATAAGTAGCACATGAGAGCTTACTCTTGTATATCTATAACTCATTGCATACTAATCAATCTTTTCTCATCTATCATTTCAAACTTCTGATAACCACCATTCTACTAGAATAAAATTTGAATGTGAAGATGCTGCAAAGTGATGTCTTAAAAGTCAAAGCGAGTTGTAGAATAGGTAAAAATTAAAATCATAAATTCATGTAGGAATGGTCTTTTACTTTTCATATAACAAAATTACTCCTTGGAGAATCATATTTATATATAGTATTACTATAATTATTAGAATTCTCAAGTTATCTTTTGATTGGATTCATGACTTTCAACTTTAAGAGCAAATAAGTTGACTCCAGGCTTCCAAATTTATGTTAATGTTAAGCAAACCAAGTTTTGAAGCAAAATAATTTTACTCATTTTTAGATAAAGTAATAATGTTGATTTACAAATTAATCAAGGCAATAATACTTGAATTCTGTGTATTAGCCATATGCTGTTATCTGAAAGAATAGCCTAAGTAACAAAGAAATGTAAGTGAACTGGTAAAATATGATTGACATGTTTACACTCACATGTGTACTCTTAGCTCAAAGAATAGCAATGAAGGTTAGTTGACCTATGCTGCTTCAGAATTTGCATATTTTCTTCTTTTTTTGATTTGATATGCTTAGTAATGTATGGGAAAATATGCCCCAAATAATGCTTTGGTGGTGAGTTTGTTTTCAATATCTTGAGAGTTTCACCTACTCTCCATGAATATAATAATTATATGTTGCAAAACAGACTAATAGAAAATAAAAATTGAGGAAAAACTTAAAGGAAACATCAAGAATAAAAGAAATAACAAATATATTGTTTGGAAAATAGAATTTAAATTCCTAACAGTTAGATTTCAGTGTTGAAAGGAATCAACAAGGTAATCAAACAACAAATAATCAAGTAAAAATTTACTCTGTGTTGTTTTCTTTATTTTTTATAAACTTTGGCTTCGCAGTTGTCCTCAATTAACTAATCAATTTCTACTCTGAGTTCTTTTTCATGAGTCAACAGCAGTTAAGAAATGAACTTAAATATTTAACAGTCAAATATCTTGGAATCTGCCAAACTTATTTGAAAGCTTATTTTTAACAATATTAATATTTTTATCTTCTTTAAAAAAAGAAAAATCTGAGAAGAAAAACAGTTAAGGAAAAATCAATAAAAATAAAGAGAAAAAAACTATGGACCCAGTAGTAAAATGAGATATACTTGGGAAATTTTTCCTTCACTGGAGAAAACTGTTTACAGAATAATTCATGAATTATGATGAGAATTCATTACAAGTTTCTCCTAGTTGATGCATCATTGAACATATTTGAATTTCATTTAATCTAACTACATAGGACATTTTTCTTTGCAAGATGCACACACCCACAACTTCAAGTAAAGTTCAAGAAACATTCCTCAAATTTTATAACACTTCAAAATCATTCTGGTGTATTTAAATGACTCCCATTATATTATACTGAAATTTGCCTAATGAATAATTGGTAAAATAATTTGTCTTTCAATTCTGTAAAATAAATTATCTAAATATAAACTGTCTTATAATTTTAGAAAAATTAATATTCAATCAGCAATTTTTAGTAAACAACACTGGAGTATTAAAGAACTATTTCCACACAGTATCTGTAGATGCATTATCTAATGCAATAGATTTAGAATTAATTTTCAGTTACACATGAAAATAATCCTTATAGTGTTTACTCACTATTTAGAAAGTATTATAATAATACATTCCTTAAAATTCTCTGTTTCAGAAATCATGTTAATTTGATAAAATTAACATCAAACCCTCTGTGCTGGAAGTTTTTTTAAAGAGTGTTGGATTTATCCATTTGATCTCTTCAATGGAAGTATATCTCATTTTAATGTAAATTCTCTGGGCCTTTTAACTGTACTAAAACCAAAGGGCAGCATCCAGTAATGAACAAAAGTAGAATTTACAGTACAACAACCCACAGACTCAGATTAGGAAATTAAGAGGGGCAGGCAAGCAAGGAAGACCATCTCTGCCACCAGCTCATCTCCTGTGAATAGCTTGTTACCTTCCTCAGCCTGTCCCTATGGGGAAAATCCAGAAGGCTATAAAACATGATGGCTTTTATTGAATGTGCAGCTTACAGGTTCAGAAACTGAGTAAAACTAAAGTAATAAAGATAGAATACTTGGCTTTAAAAATCAGTTCTTAGAAATGCTTCCCTTTGGCAATTTTAAGGTCTCTAAATTTAACAGTTAAGTATATAAAGACATAATTTTGTGTATAGTGGGTATCACACAAGCACCTTCACTGCAGCAGAGCATCCTTGGAGAATTGACAGACTCTGCTTCAGTCAATTGCAATTCTGACGTTCCACATGGTTAGAACATTTTTATTTCATTAACACCTAATTTACAAGCACCAATCATTCACAATATATCAGAACAGATGTAGGAAATAATTATAATGTAGATTGAAATATTTACCTCTTAGTAACATATTTCAACCCAGCTATCTTAAGAAAAAAATTAATAACCCATTGAAGAGGATTAAAGAACAATTTCCCATTTTAAACAGGGAGGTGAAAAAATTTAAGTTGTTGTTTTCTACTAATTTGACTATTTCTGCATAAATGTGCAATATCTGCAGTACAAAGCAGGATGAATTATAAGACGACCTGCCTGACCCTGATGAGCCAGTCTATGCCACCTTAAAGATGATTTTCAAGGAGCCTCTCCATAGACTCTATATTTAGTGTAATACTTTCAGAGGTCTTCACTGTGCATTCTTTTTTAAGGAGGACAATCTTTTCACACAGTGGAATTGACATTTAATCAACTATGTATGAAACACACACAAAAGGAAATATTTTGCCATGAAAGAAACACTAAAACAATGTAATGTTTGATATCATTTATGAAATCTGGCCAACCTGGTTGAAACCATAACAAAACCTCACCACCTGTACATGAATAGACGGATTGCCCAATTAAATTGAATAAGCAATGGGCTTAAAAATAAAATAAAACAAAACAAATAAGCAGAAAAAGAAAAACAATGGACATAAATTGGGTGAGCTGATTGTCATTCAACATTAATTTTTGTTCCCATTATCCAGTCTGTTCCTCATGTATTTCAAGTGAAGTTTTACTTGATTTATCAAACATAAATATAAGTATGTCCCCTTGAGAACAACTGGCCCCTCATTTTTAATCAATTCATATTTTAATTTATAATACCTTTCAACTACTTTCCTTCCTATACATATCCCTCACTTAATATCCTCAGTTGGATAACTTGAGGCTGTTCAAACACTTCCTGCATGATATTCTTCCTACTGCTGTCTATGCGTCCTTGGGTAGGAATATACTTATAAGATGTTTAATATTAAAAAGTACATCCCATAATTTGCACTATTCTAGTGTGCATGTTTAATTGATTGAAGATAGAGCAAATTATGAAAAGGAAATTTTATTCATTCAAAATCTTAATATTTTTGGATTTGGAGTGATGCCAAAGGGAAGTTGGGGCAGAAGATATTTGTAATGATCTTTGAAAAGCTTGTCTCACAGGGTGTGAGTTTGTTTTAAGCATAATTCACATTTGAAATAGGCCTGCTTTCTCAGAAGACGCCTCTCACTGAGTTTTGTAAAAGCAGTTTGTAACGCATGAAAATAGAAACATTGAGTGTCCCTACCTTATGAGAAATTAACGCAGATCTCGCTTTCAGGCTTTGTATATCTGCAACATAAAGAGAAAGACATTTGATATTTACATTATGAAAAAAAACAGTATTCTTTAGGAGAGGGAAAATGGAAACATTTCACCCTTTTCTCAGCAGATATTAATTTGTAGTAAAGATACATTGAGAAGATATCATCACAGGTTTGATCCATTGTCTAAAAATAAATAATAACAGGGAAAATAATTAGGATAATCATGAAGAGAACACTTGAAACAGAAACAAGCCAGAGCCTGTAAGCTGAGTCCAGACATGTAGCTCAACAAAATCTATGGTACAAAGCAATTTTCCCTGCCGTCTAAGTGAGCTTATAGTTCTATAATCATACAATACAGTCACCACTGTTCCTTTAAATTATAATTCTTAGATAACTTTTATAATGGTGTCTTGCTTACTTTCCTCTCATTGCTGCAACAAAATAGCAGACAACCAAGATTAAGGAAGAAAAGGTTTATTTAGCTCACAGTCTGTGGAGGGTTCAGTCGATAATCAACTGGCTGCAAGGCAGGGAGCATGGCACAGAGGCAGCAGTCCAAGGCGGCAGAGGACAGCAAAAGCAACAAGAGCAATAGTGGGGAGCAGGCATCCCCTCCTCCTGTACATTACAAGCAGGCTACCGCCCCCTAGGGTGGGTGGGTGTGGCACTCTCTCCTTGCCCTCCTCTTGCCCAGGATGGGGATGGTTACAAAGTAGAGACCCAGCCCTGTACTGAGTGGCTTAGTTAATCTACACTTCTCAAGTTGACACAGTGTATCAACTATTACAAATGGTAATGTGGGAAAATCTAAGAGATTCTGTATTATTTAATTGGAACGTGGTAGGTGATTCTTGTATAATATCAAAACAATACCACCGCGTAAAACTTTGTGGTTTACAAAGTATTTTCATATTTAATCTTTATTAAAACTCAGCAAGACAGTATGAACACTTAGAACACCAATTATTCATCAGAAATGGTTAGGAATTTCTGACAGAAACACACGAGACAAGCCTTAAGATCGCCTTAGCTGGAGAAAGTTACTAGGTCCTCGGAACCCAGACAGATGCTTGTTGTCTCCTGAGTTGAGTTCAAGCAGAAGACTACTTGAGGAAACCAGAATGTCTAGAATTTGTATGGCACAGGACTACAAAAGAGAGAAAAAAATAGAAACAGAAATCCACACATCTTTGAAGGAATTCTTTTGAGCAGCTAGCTAAGTACCAATCAGGGCATGCTTGGGAATAGATTGCTCACATACAGTAAAACAAACAAACCTCACAAAAATAAAATAAAACAAAAATCATGGAAAGTCAGAGGAGCAGTGCTTGGTTTTCATGCTTGATGGAGGGTAGAGATTTTACCACCAGCTCATAATTCAAAGACTGCTGGTTAGGTATTCTTAAATGTGTTCTCTCACTGGGAAAGAAAATTAAACCTTGAGTCAATGCAACTCTGATTCCAACCAACAAAGCAGGACCCCCAAATGTACAATAATTTTCAGGGAATAACCATGTCCTACACAAACATTAAAAATGTTTATAGGTAGATGAAACTATACTAATAAGTTTATCTATATCTTGACCAAGTATGAAATTGCAAAGTATTCTCAAGTAATTCTGTTAAGTTTGAAGAAAGAAACAAAACACATAACTGGTTTACACTCTTCTGCTGCAGTAAAAACATTCCATTACTTTTGAAACAGCAACACAATAAGGAATTTATTCTTCTATGGGAATAATGTAGATAATTATACTATTGCTTAAAACACCGGAACTGTTTCTTTCTAGTTGATAATATTTTTATGTTAAAATTTTGTTTGTGTGGTTTAAATAATGAAGAATTTATCCTACAAAATTGCATGATCTTATATTTTAGCTAAATATTTTAAAACAATACTTTTTATAAAATATTAGAAACTTGTTTTCTGTATAAAAATGCCATACATTGCTCTGGCGCTGCAATATTAAACACTGAGCAAGAGACGACAAAAAGAAGACTAGAGTTTGCAAGTTGTACTAGATATCAGAAACTTGATATTTACAGAACTTCCACATCGTATTCTAATCTATGGTACCAAATCATGTACCAAAGAATTTACTTCAAATGACTTTAAGTTCAGTGACTAATATCAAGCATTTATAATAGTTACTTTCCTGTTCTCTACAGTTCAAATACTTTTTATATTAGGTCAAGTAACCATGCCAATATTACATAGTATATGTTATAATATACTGAAGAATAATCTATAAGTTAAAGGTCGAAGAAACAGACACAAATAAATTATAAATTATTTTACTGGAAAATAAAACAACTTACCAAATGCATGAATGCAGCCAAAGCATTCTTTAGAAGAATATTCATAGCATTAGAATGCTTATATAAAATTAATAAAACTAAAAAATGGAAGAATTATACAAGAAAATAAGTTAAAACAAAAGCTAGCTGTTTTAAAGGATCAGTTAAAATGTTGTAAGCCCTAAGCCCTTGAATAAGGCCTTCTTATATTTTATAGGAGCTTAATTGAAGAGAACACATCCTTATATGTTATTGGAAAGAGCATGAAAAGCGTCATTTTTTCAAATAGGTTAGCATCAATTTTGAAATTTAAAAATAGATATTTACCAGTTCTAGAAATTTCACCCCTACTGAAGAGAAATGTTCAGAAGTATATATCCAGAAAAATGTGCAAATATCGGTAAGTAACCCAACCTGGAAAAAAAATTTCTATCAGTAGGATAATATGGACATGAACTACTAAATTGCTCAAAACTGTAAAAATGCTATTTTAAAAACATTCAAAGTAGCAATGCAAAGAAATGAGATGGAACAAATAATTACACAAATAAGATATGAATGAATCTCATAATCATAATTTAGAGGAAAAGAAAGTAAGTAAAAGGGCTATATTTTTAAACTCCTACTTAGCATATAAATGGGAGGAAATGATTTAAGTGTGGGTACAAGCTAAAATGGTAAAATATGCAAGAAAAAAATAACATCGTACCACGGAGGCCTACATATCAGTTACCACTGCCTGAGAGAGAATAGATGTCCTTTAGGAGGAAAAGTGAGTAGAACTTCTGCTGTGTTAGCAATGCTTATGTTTTTAACGTTTTTCAGAGTTACAAAATAACCACGTTCCAGGCAGTAATGCAGTCATACCATTTTGCTCTTTGCCACTTTTCCTGTGTTTCACAATTTTAAAAAATAAATAAAGCTAGGTGAATGAATGAGTGAAGAAATAGTTAAATCATGTCCTATCACAGCTTAAAATTTAATGTTTTTAAAAAGTTACTCAGAATCTTATCCCCTGAAGTCATATTCCACTCCCAGATTCTGCCCATGACACCATCACTGGTTCCAGTTTGATGGAAAAGATACCCTATCCCTGCATTTTTGAAGAAGAAAAATAAAACACTTTATAACTTCAGAGATCAAGAGTTCAGTCTCAGACATTCAAGTTATTGTTCACGTGGCTGCAAGAAAATTATCTCTATTCCCACTATTAATTTCTGTGTCTGTAAGAGGAGATTATACTACAATTTAACCCTTAGAATTAGATGAAATGACTTGTATAAAAACTTACTTCATAGCACATATTTTGTTGCTTATTTCAGTATTTCTCATTTCTGGAGATCCAATACACAATTATTCTTTTTAAGCATCAATATAGGCCCCTTTCATACTGTTTCAAGGGGAAAAAAAAGGCTTCCTCTATGGGGAACGTGTGTGGCAGTTTCAACTAGCCTGGGCAATCGTGTGAGTGTAAGTCAGGCACTGGTCCATGATAAGTCCAGAAAGCCAAACAAACTGTCAGCAAACAAAATCTCAGTAATCAATGCAGAGCTCAGACCAAACTAGAATATTACTCAAATACTAACAAGGACCTAATGTGTCCCTATTTTTGCAAGTATTACTATAGCATTCCATTTCATGCTTTCTTCTTTCTAAATAAGAATTTTAAGATACTCAAACCAAAAACAAAACAAGACAAACAAAACAAAATGAAACATTGTTCTCCTGTCTTTGAATCCTCCCCCAAACCACCCCACATAAGCTTATAACCTATGAGGAGACCTTTCCAGGACATGGTACTTTTTCCCACTGGGTGCTCTTGCCCACTACAGAAACTTGATGTACGAAAATTTGCCTTTGGATATACTCTGTGTTGGCATTGGTTGGGCAGATGGGCATTTCATGTTTGACCCTTTTCCAGGATGGAATCGATCACCTTCACATACGAGACAGTTTTCTCTCATGTAGAAACTATTTAGGCCACATTACCTGCCTTTGTGCTTCTGTCTTTCCTACTGCCAACCCAGGTGCACGTTTACTAGTTCAAAACACTCTTCCTGAAATAATACTATTTATCAGCTATCTAAATTTGCACATTCATTTTAATACTTAGTGAATGAAAGACTGTCAGTAGCTGTTATCTGAAGAGACAAGATACATCCTTTGTACTATGGAACCAATTGTAAGCTATGATAGAACTGAGTGTTCAGAGATAAGGTGCCAAATGCAGTCCTGAAAGTGGAAAAGCAATTTTCTTTTATGGTTCATATCATAGCGTGTCAAAATTTTTTAATTCCTTTGTTTCGTCTTAAATGAAGAAAGGTTAGCTTATGAACGAAAGCTCTGTTTTGATAGCTTGAATCTCTGAAATAAGCCTCACAGGAATTCGTAGAAAGAGAATCTAGTCAGAGCAATGTTTAGAAAATAGAAGTTTGTACCTTGTCATTAGATCTCACATTTCTAACTATCAGCGCAACAAGAAGGCTAGATTCCTAGCTTTCTTTTCGTTTAATTCAATAGATCTCTTTCATTTGTGTTTTTTAAAAAGTAGTTTTTAAATTGTATTTTACATAACATGACATGTAAATTGCATACTGTGGAAAGAATTGTCTGCCTCCCTGAATGAAACCATTTTAATCTCAAGAGTTTTATTATCTGTTAAAATCTATTTAAATATAGGCATTCAATTTTACATGACTTGACATTTATGGGAAAGCTATTTTACAGTAGCAGGTTTCTGAATAGACAAGATCACAACAAATATTCAAGATTAAATGACAGACTAGATTGAAAAACATGGAGAAAGAATGATCAAACATTCTGGGCAGTTCAAATAGATATGAATGTATCTGATGAAACTGGATCAGAGATCTGGTAATACATTGTATGACCTTGAAAACTGCAAGTATGATATGTATTACTAATAGCCTACCTGTTTGAATTCATCATAATTGACATAAATTGAACATGTTGTTTTGAATATATAGCTGCATTATTTAATATCAAAAGTGAAGAACAGAGACATTCATTTACAATGTGAAAGTTTCATTTGGTAATTTAGGTATTTTTAGGTACAAAACAATAGCAACTTTTTGTGGTTGAATTGGATAGAAGGACAACTTAAATATGAACCATTATCTCCCCATGGGTTAGAGGTATTTTTATCTCAGTGATACAGAAATACAAATGCTGGGACAAATTTTAGATGTGGAAAGAGAATTGTTTTGAACATTTGTTCAAATTGCCTGTTTCCATTAGGGTTAAAAGGAATCAGGGAAATGAGCTCCTACAATTAGAGTTTTCTACAACTGGCCTCCTGTATCTGATGCATGACAACTCAAACTGGGATTTTATGAAAAAGGGGGAAAAAAAAAACCAAATCACCACAAGCTTTTAAATTACACAGAAGAATCTGTATGAAACTTCTATCCATCAAATGGCCACTGAAAAATGAGGTAATTACCTAAAATAATTTGCATGTTAAGAGCTAATACAGTATTACAAAGTAAAGTCCAGTTGTGAAAGCAATGCATAATTTCCTGATTAATGTCTCATGCACAATATTCTTCCATGCTCTGTCAGAGTCCAAATAACAATATGGTCAATCAATCAAATTAAAAAAAAAACCCAGATAAGAAATGAGTTCAGCTCTAATAAATCATGATTTGAACTCAGTGAAATTTAGAGTTATGACAACTAATCACGGTATATTGTGTTTTTAAGGAAAAACATTTAGTTCTTAATTGGTATAATTATAGATTTTCAGTGAGTCAAGATTAGTGTTTGAAGGCAAAAAATCATTTCTTAGCTTGTAAAATGTCATCTATTAAGTTGCTGAAGAAAGCCTCATATTAAAATATCAATCTGTAACACACAGCTCTGCCAAAACTTATGATCTGAGCGATATTTAGTCAGGAGTGTCAGTGGAGTAGCATCGCCAAATTTCCTACAGAAAGATTAGGAAACAGTTCTCTTATAGCAAAGTGGAAACACTGCTTCTAGAAGGAGAATTAATCTCTTCTGTCACCTGAATGCAGGTGTAGGGATAAGCAGAGGGGAAGCAGGTGAGGTGCAGACACTGTAATAAGTACAAAGAATGTAGCATTGCGCTCTGACATGAGTCACTTATTAACAAATTCAAACCAGACTCTCTGCCCTCTCTTCCACTCTTCAGTTTGTGTGGAAGTGTTGAGACTTTAAAATATTAACACTGTTTCTGAGATTTAGCAGGATTTTCCTTTGTTGGTAAAAACGAGGAGCGGAGAACAGGGATGTTTGTTGCAAGTCAGTTATTCTTTCTTTATTGTTAGGCATGGGGAAATAAAGAAAGACCAGAAAAGATGGTTACAGTTATCTTGACCTGGCTGAATAACACCCATCCTTTTACGTCTTCTCAAGTACATATTTGATGAGTAAGGAAAGCAAGGAGTGACAGGTGACAGGCTGTTCTAACTTGGTCTGCGATTTTGTTGCTATAGCCTTGGGTAAGTTACCTTACAGGAACCTGACCAGAGCCATGCTAGGTTGACCAGAAAGCACCTGAATCCCCCACCCCAATCACAGCACAGTAGCACCCTGTGAATCAGCCCGACTGCTGTTGCTAACACCCGTTGCCCCTATACTTTCCCAGGCTCGTTCTAGGTAACCATTACTGAAACCGTGTTCTTGGCAGGTAGCCAGAACTTAGCGGGAGCGTTCTCTGTACTCTCCCTTCATGGCCCATAAAGAGAGGTACTGCTCCGGTCAAAACACCGGGATGGTCACTCTCAGATTTGTTTTGAAATAAATCTATCCTGTTGAGCTCATACCTCTGGTTTTTTTCTTCCTTTTCTCTTAATATACGCTACCTCGTTCAGGGATGTTCTCTGCTTCAGAAACAAAGACATAACACGTCCTAGTGGATGGGTGAAACTGCTGATAAGACCGATTTAACTGATTAGTATTATTACAAAACTAGTGATGAGTACTTAGCTCAGTCACCGTATTCATAACATCCAAGTTTCCAAAACATAAATACTGTTTTGTTATTAAGTATGCCATTTAACCTCATATGTTCATTTTATAAACTCCAGAACAGAATAACACAGCCATCTGATATATTTCTTGTCCGAATTAAATGGATTAGTGGACTGACATTTTCCTTCTAGTCCCTAATATTTAAATACTCAACATTTTAATAAATCACTCGTTGGTAGCTACAAGTAGCCATCCAAATTCCAGTTTAAGTTCAATTAAAGTTAAAGTGTCACATGAACCACATTTCATGTGTTCAGTACTCCCTTGCAACTAGAATTTCTCAAATGGGCCAAGACAGATTAGAATATTTCTAGCATCTCAAAAAATTCTAATAGATACAGACTAAAAAGCAGATGTATAGGGAAAGACGTTCATCCAATAACTGGCCAAATGGGAGGGAAAAGATGGGAAAATGTACAGTTTGCAGGAGAGATTTAACTTGTGCTATATGTAACTTCACATTGACTTGTTTCATGAATAATTTCTTTACATTCAGAATGATAATTTTTAATTTATAAAATAAAAAATGAAAACCTCTTTACATTTGCATCGCACTTACAAGTTAGCAAGAAAAGTGCTATCATATCACCAATTCAGCAGCATCAGGTACAATTCACTTGAGGTAATGATTTAACTAAAAATAAAACTATCTGACTTGGAGGGATCCACTGATGAAACAAAATTGTAAAGCTTTTCCAGTTTAAATTATTTTGACTATGATGAAAGGGAGCACACTGAAAATAACCTCATAAGTCACAAATAACCACCTTGCAGCTGTCACCAACAGCACACTAATATGCTTAATATTCATTAACAAATACTACCAAGAAAGTACAAAGCAATTATATTACCAATTTCTTGGGTGACAGTGATCTTCCATTACAAAATTCTGTGGTCATTTTTTTTTACATAATTTTATCCCTTGTCCTGGATTTCTTTGGACTATTTAATACTAATGTTCATTCCTAAAATATAGAAACATACCTTGCATTGATTTTGAACCCAAAATTCTATTTCTTTTTCTTCCCCCATAATATTACTTTGCAGTGCACTTCTAGTGCATCTGCCATCAGAATTTCTTCCTGTGTTTTATCATGTATTTTTTATACTGCTTTAATTGTTCTTTTGTATTTCCTACTTTATTTGCATTGTTCCAGATCTTACCTATGGACAAGTGCTATCACCTTCTCTGAACCTAGTAAGAAATTTTCATTTGAGAACTTGAGGTAAAATTTGTTTTATTATCTACTTGTGCCATAATCTTAACCCAGATTTCATGCAACTGAATTGATACTACTTTTCTTCTGTTTTCATTCACAAGCCAGTTGAGTTTTCTTCCATTTTTCTACTTCTCACTAAGCAATACTTGATAATTATCCACATTTATCGACCTCACATGCTATTGCCAAGACATGAGTCAGACCCTTCTCTTTCCTAGCAAATACTGTATAAACACATTCCTCTTTCTGCATGTGTACTTTCCTTGCTTGGATTTTATCTCCAGGTATTAGTTAGCTACAGGAGAATTGTGTTACCTATGCCCTGCTGAATCTCCAAAGTATTATCAACACAGACTTTGCTTAAACACGTTTTTGTATTATTTAAAATCAGTGAGTCCCATGACCTTCAGGGACCTTTAAAAACACTTCAGCATGTGCGACTGTCCAACATCCTGGCTCCTGTTCATCCTGTAATGTCTTTCTTCTGATTTTTTCATATGACATTCCTGACTCTGGATAGATAAGTACACTGACTGGCTTCAGTGTGATTTGCTCTGTAATGGCTCCAAAAATCATCAGGTATACTCTGTGCTTTTGTCAATGCTTATTTTCTTGAAATACTTAATATTCTAAACCTTTCTAAAAGCATTCCATATTTGGTACATTTTCTCTCTCCTTTTTTGGGTGCGGAACTAAAGGTAAACTAGTTATTTGTTTGTCTAGACCCCTCTTTAACATTTCATTCTTATCATAACATACAGAATGGATAGATTTTAACATGTCACAGTGTTTTATTTAGACACCCATTTATAAATTATTAAGGTGTATCACAAGCGCTAAGAATAAAAATGGTGACATGCACAAAACATTGATAATAGAAAGATAAGATTCACAAATACAATTAAAATAACAAGTTTCATGCTGTGTGTGGTGTCACACATGTGCAATCCCAGCAGTAGGGAGGCTGAGGCAGGAGGATCACTGTGAATTCAAGGTCAGCCCGGGCTACATAATGAGTTAAAATCGAGCTTGCAATACAAAGGAGAATCTGTCTGACAAGAAAAACAAAAATAACGAGTTTCATCAAGGTTTGTTGAATGAAGTATCTTCTTCCCTGGGGGTTCCAAAACCACAAATGTTTATTTCTTCCTTTTATTTATTTTTTTTTCTTTTTTGTATTGGTGTATTCTTTCTTGTGCTATGGATCTTGTAATACCAGAAGAATGCAGACTAATGCTTTTCTTCTTCTACCTCTTCATGGTATTTGAACACCCTAAGAAATCACAGGCAATTGTATTGCTTTAAATAGCATCCGTGTTCTGAAGACTGCTGCCTCATTCCCATGCTACGGTACAGGCGTCACCTTCACCTACATACTCGATAGTAATGATTCTTTCAAATTTCATGTGTTTAAAACAAAGGGCTCTATCTTCCCTAGGAGAATGAGTTGTGCACCATAGATAGCATTGCTATTTCTCCAATAGTTTAAAGCTTTAAAACTTCAACTCAATATACCTGCAGTTTGCAGAAAATCTGTAAACACAACCACAGAATGTTTTCAAAGATTCAAATAATTGCAGATCAAAAATATTCTTAAAAACATTTAAACCGTATCTGGATTCAATATCAACAGATTTTTTTCATCCCTTAAATCAGAAAGCACAGGGCAGAAATATTGCAAAAGAAAATACCACTGTACAGATCTAGAGGAAGTACATTACTAGGCGAAGTGAAGCCATAAAGAAACATTTCCCAATAGGTGGCCCCATAAGCCTTGGCGAACCCTGACAAAATCAGCATTCCTATGACTAATAAAGTAGATAAAATTACTGAAAGATGATTAACTGTCTCTATAGCTCATTTTTCAGTCTATGAAATCGGCTGCACAAAGTTGGGATAGGGCAAACAGAATTTTCATAATTTATTTGACCATACAATCTACTTATCAGGTTCTTATGGAAATAGTATTTTAGAAAAAGATTTTGGAGAAATACTGAGTGGAAAAGGATGCAGTATGTGCACCATGACTGTGTTTCGTTATGAGATAATAACGTGTATGTGAAAAATAGAATAAGCATAAAGCATGGACCGAAAGAGCAGGCGTGATCACCTTTAATGTTGAGTAGGGAGGGTATAAATTTCCGTCATACACTCAAGAACAGTCAAGTGTTCGTAGGTGATAGTAATAGCTAAGAGAAAATTATATTCCATTAAAAAGTAAGACTTCTACAGTTCAACAGAGTATATGGAAAGTATGTAAATATATATATTTCTTTGCAATGTGTCTTTCAATTATGTAAGAATACAATTAGACTTGCATGCAATAGCATTTTATCCTAACTGGTCATAAGAAATCCTAGTAAAGAACATTGTAGCCAAATTATTGAACAAGTACAGCATAACATAATAGCAATACTGAGAATATGAAATTAGAATACCTCTCTAAGTATTTGGAATTACTGGTGGAAAAGACGAACAGGAGCAGTGGCGTATTATTATCTGCAGATTCTACTCTGCAGGGAAGGGATTTACAGGAAGAATACAATTTTATAGTTCTACCCCGGGAGTCAATGTCAACGTCATGTTTAATGCAAAATGCTCTGATACCTAATAATTTTGCTCATTATCATCTTTAGTTGATTTATTTGTCTAACACCAGTTACAATTAGGACCATGCCAGGCATGTATACTTACATTTAAATAAGTTTATAAAAAGACAAGTAAAATTATGCTGGCTTTATGAATTGCAAATTAGACTATCTCTATGTCAGAAAGGTCATGGTTATGATTATGCTGTTTTCCTTTAGCCCTAAAAGTTTAAATTTATTAAAGATTAAATGACACTATTATTTAGAATAGTGAAGAAACACTAATGATTTTTTTGTTTTGCTTTCCCGCTTTCTTACTACTACATACTGGGTATACAGATGAATGGGTTTCATTTTGACAGATCTGTGCATGTACACACCTTGCGCCATCCCACACATAACCCCATTGCGCCATCTTCACCCTTAGTTTCATGTTTTTAGGGGCTTCAGTGTGTGCAACACATTTTGATCATCTCCACTCCTGCATTACCCATCCTGTACCCGCTCTCACTCCCTCCTTCTTTTCTTTCTCTCAAATATGAGTCTAATTATTCACACTTCTAATAGCATGGTAGATTTATTTTTGAAAATTATTATTTAACATTTTATATAGTTCATAAGAATATATAATTTATTTGCTAGTTATGTCAATACCATAATGTTATTGAGAAAAATTTGCTTGATCTCCTCGAAATACACTAAAATTGTTTAAAAAGATCATCCCTACTTGCCTTTTGGTTAAAGAATACCATCAGGTTAACAATAATTATTTGGTTATATTATTCTTTGCATTTTTCTTTCAGAAAGTCTTGGAAATATTTCCTGTGAGAAAGTTCCTAATAACTTAGGTGAAGTAGATAGGATCTCAATATTTCAGAGCACTAATCTATTCTTATTTGAATAGCACATCTTTCTTCTTGTCCATACCCCAACAAACACCTTTGTTTTTGGGTTTAAAGTGAATTTTGATTATATTTTTAAGAATGAAGCCATAGGAAGAAGAATAGTACCCAAAATAAATAATAATGCCCAATGTATCAGAAATACATTGGGTATTATTATTCAGATTCTCAAACATCAAATAATGATAAAAATAATTATGAGTAAATACTTTCATAACAGTATGTATATTATACCAAGGTATTTATGAATATTATTTTATCTACTTCTCACAGTCTTATCTATGAGGTAGACATTACTGTAAGTTTTGATTGACAGGTAGGGAAATTCATATACAGAATGTAAGGAACTTGATCACAATCATACAGCTAGAAGTAAAGGTACCAGGACTTGAACTGAAGAAAATCAATTTCAGAGTCCATGATCTTATCCAATAGTTTGAACCACGTCTCGGAATAGTTGCTTTTATCTTTGAAATGAGAAATGAGAAGGTCAGAGATATTTGGTTGTAAGTCAGAATTTAAACTGAAGTTCTCTGAGTAAAAATTTACAAGATTGTCTTACAGCACCATAATGTACCAATTTTATGTTCTCCTTGGCATTCTGTATTCAGTATCTTATATTGTCTTCAATGATGACAATGCATAAATTCAGAAATGTAACGGAGTAGGATAGAAACTGTATAAAGTATGAATGTGCCAGGTGAATACAAATGGCATAGAGACTTTAGCTTAATTTCCTTTCAAAAAGGTGGGAAATATTGAAAGGCACTAGTATTTATTTAGAATTTGCTATATGCAGCACCTGCATTATCATATCATTTATGACTCATTTGAATCCTTCAGACAACCTCACAAGAAAATAATATTATCCCAACATGGCTGATGAAGAACGTAAGAAGGATGATATCAGAATAGAAATTCCACTGTGGTCTACTTCACATTAGGGAGATGCCTATACTCCAGGTTCAAATGGTACACAATGAACATGCAGTGAAGTTGAAAACATGTGGCTTCATGCAGATATTTGTCAAGGCACTGAGAAATGCAAGGAGTTAGGAAAATTTGGTATTTAAGAAAAACATAGGAATTTTATACCACAAAATCGATATCTTTCTAAAATCCTATTTTATTAAAATGGGGATTTGCAATGTTTCTGATCTTGGAGATGAAAAGGTGCAGAATGATTTATCTTCTGTGGCATAGTGATAAAATTTGAACACAAGTTTATAATTCTGTATTTCATTATTATTTCTTACTTAAGTCAAGATAAGAAAAAGTTTTGAATCTTTCATAAATAAGCTCATTATAAAAATTACTATTGATGCAAAGTCCTGATAGAAACAAAGTATTTATCAGATGAAACAATAAAGATTAAGGGTTGATTTCATTATTTGTCACACTTTATGAGTTATATTCCAGTTAAATAAACAATGAATACTTTTCTTTATACATTTAAAAGCAAAGATTCAAGATTTAATTTTTTTCTAAGGCCTCCAAGCAATTAGTTTTTAATTTAGACATAACACCTGGCAAAAAGGATCAAATGCAAATTGAAATGCATTCAAAAGTAAACATAATCTTCAGTGCCTTCAACTCATATTCTCTGATCTTACCAATACTATAGGCGACCTGAGACCGAGAATTGTTATATGCTGTGCACCTATATTATTTGTTTCTCTATGCATCTGAATTATATCCATTTTCTATAAAGATCAGACTATATATTATTTTATAATCTGCTTTTATTCACACAAAATATCTATCAAAGGCATATTTTGCTTACGGGCCTACAGTAGACTATAGAGTTTTCCAATGACTTCAATGATCAAGCCATAAATAATCCAGAGATAAAACATTTCATGTTTTTGTGGCAAAATAAGGTTAGTCCTAGACATTCCTATCTCAGTGTCAGTTTAAAAGCTCACCATGGTTCTTCATCTCAAAAGGAAATCAAAATTTGCTTTAAAAGATGTGAACTTTGTCAGCTTCTGTAAGAGAGGACTTTGACTGGTTTACATTTTTAATGTTTAGAAGCTTAATCATTCGGGGTTTATTCATCAGCAAAATGAAGGTAATAACAACGCCTCGCTCCCAGAGCTGTAGGGGGGATTGTATTGTTGGAATAGTAATGACTTTCATTTACACATCACTCAAAAGTTAGAACTATCCTTAATTATCCACACTTTCCTCATGACATGAAGTAAGAGCTTCAGTTTTAACAAAGAATAAAGGCAAAAGCTAGTACATTTTTCCCTATGGATTGAAACTCTTACTGCATTTTATATAAAACGTAAACATTGCCTTCACTGATCCTGAAATGTGCATTTTTATTTTATTGATTAATTTAGATAGCTTATTGCCACGATTGCATTATAAAACTTCTTTTACAGAAAGGTAATACACAAAAGTGAAATACACTTGTTACTGTATGTAGGAACTAAGTCATCCTTGTGCACACATTAATATTCATGCAGTAATATTATAGGGTAAATAATTTCTGTGCTCAGAATCATAAAATTAGGACTAAATTGCAAACATGTCACACTACACATTTTATCTTCTACATCAATGATTTGAACAACTTAGAAGATGAAATGGTGTTTGAGGCACTTAATCACATATATCTAAAAATCTTCCTAATCCTGTATATATGTGTGTGCTTATGTTCCTTAGGTAAGTTATTTTCAGAACTGTTACACATAGACATTATTAACATTATATTGGACATAATGGTACTTGTGTTTACTGGATGCTATGATATATCTAAAATATATGGTTTGTATTTAGATTCACTTGTTAAGTATTGTCATGAGACTTGCCATCAATGTTCTAACACCTAATTAGGTACATATAGGAATGAGCATGCATGTTTTCAAAGGAGATAGCTCCATCATGATTGAAAAGAAAGGCACTCAATTATTCTAGATGATCTTTATGTCCCCACTTTTGATAATTTAGGAGGAGGCTGGTTCTGCATCCCTGGGTCTCACAGAAGTTCCTATATTTTCTTCCTATCAACACAGGATAACAGGACTTGGGTCTTTCTCTCCTGGAAACTTCATCATTGTCCATTCAGGGCAGCTATGCCATGGTTATGGACATATTTTAGGGGGTGATACTCTGTGAGATACATTTGTTTTGCTGTCTCTTTGCTTATAAATTCTTGTGAAACATCCCTGTTTTAATTTTACATAGGATGACATCAGTATTGCTTATATACTAAGGTCCAGGGTTTCATTGTCCACCATGTGTACAGAAATATTTATATTTCAATGAGCATTGAGAAAAATAAATACTTAGTCAATCATCTAAGTATTTGGCTTTCCTAAGTAGAGAAAACTGCACTAGTTTGCAGTGTTGTCTTTCTATTTAGGAAGACTTGCTATTTGATCAAGAACACATCACAAGCATCTCCTCTTTCTTGTGCTCTGAACATTCCTCAGACCCATTACTGATCCCTCCTCTCTATGGATGCATCGACGGGAGTGGAGCGGAGACCTTGAGGTGCACGAGCACTCACACACCTATTACCTGAAGTCACCAATGAAGTATTCTTAGTTTTTCCCAATCAGACACCACTTCTGTGATGCTTTTTTGGATCCTGTGCTTGGAAAGTGAATTTACTGCCCTCTCCATTACCCCAGCTACTACGGTATGTGTCTTATACATTAGTTGCATTCAATTTTAACTTTGTTGGTGATCTCTCCTCCCCACATGGTTTTTAATTCCTTAAAAATTATGGTGATGATCCAAAGAGAAAAAAAGTGCTACTTCCAGAAAATTTATAATCCAACAGAAAAAACTAAGTGTGACTAAATGAATAATAAATGTATTTTGTAGTATAGATCACAGTATGCATGAAGAAGGAAACTAAGAATATTTGGATGCTGATAACAAGTGTAAAGGATTTCAGGAAAGTAACCTGCAAGGTACTGAAGCAGATCCCTAAGGAAACAACAGTCAAAGGAAGAGTTGGGTGAGTAGAATTGTAAGCCCAGGCCAGAGCAGGCAGAGACTGCACCAAGAGAGGAAATGTTAGACTTTCTCTTTAAGTTTAATTTACTTCCGACAACACTCATTCAACACATAGCCTGGACCAGAACACAAAGTGGAGAATAAAGTCCCTTTGCATAGAACGTGTATTAGAGAATAAGTAAAGATGAAACAAAATAAATAGAAAAGAATATCAATAAGCCAAAGCATATTACTTAAAGCTTAATGTGGTGTTGTGTACCTACAACCCCTGCACTCAGTACAGCTGTAGCAGGAGGACTGCCAGCCTGAGTTCTGTTAGGATAAGTTAGAAACTTTGCAGGACTATCTCAAAATTAAAAAAAAAAAAAAAAAGTGGATTGGAACTGTAGTCCAGTACAAGAATCCTGGATTCAATCCCAAGTTCCTCCTTCCAGTCTTAGTGATGTGGGTTGGCAGCCTTTAAATAGGGTGACAAGGACATTTCTCTGTGTAGGGAATGAATGTCCAGGGCCCAAGTCAATCTGAAGGAGTGAATAAAGGTGAAATCTGGGGTAAGGACATAGCAATTATGGGAAAGAGGTTTGCATTCCTGAAGGCAAAATGAGTTAGCCCCTCTGGAGAAATAAGAGGACTGACACACTGAGAGTTCGGACGGACAGCCACAGGGACAGAGAGGACAGGAAGGTGCGTAAGGACACCAGATGAACACATCGCACTCGTGCCAATATTTGGGTACAGAAGAGTGAAGGCAAAACTCAGAGCCTTCATCCAAATTCTGTCTTCACATCACTTTTTACGTACATGAAGAAAGTATACTTTCTCAAAATGCTTCTAATGTCCAGGTGCAACTTATCCTCATTTAACTAAGGCTTAATAAATTTTTTCCAGTCTTTTAAACAATAGAATCCTATATGAACTTTTTAAAAGTTAAGTAATACTGACCTTCACCCATGAGGTGTAGAAACCTAAATAAATATACATAATGTTTTAAACCGTCATGGGAAATCTGATGAGCACCAGTGGTAGAAAAACCACTGTTTTCTACTCAGCTGGTCTAATTGACTACTGTTCGTACAAAATAAGAATTATCAGGAGGAAATAAACTATCATCAGCATGATTTCTTTTTCGTTTTAGTTGCATTTTTATCACCGAGATTACCAATTGCAATGTGTGTTGATATGACTTTCAATCACATTTTGCTGCCTGAATATTACTGAAGATTTCTATGTTCTCTTTTCAAATTTGAACTGCATCACTAATGAAAAGATTAGGTTGTAGCTGATGAATACATTCTAATGGTAAAATATCTGAGAGTTATTTTCCTGATACTATAGGGGTTACAAATTATCTAGTCATAACCTAGCAGATATTGCACCAGCGTTGAAATATCATTAAGGATGCTCTGCCTGATAGTTCTGTCATAAATAAAATAATCTTTTAAAGTATAGTACTAAACCTGCTTAACGTTCATGCTGTAGGCTCAATAGTTGCACAATATTACTGAAAATTAAAATGTACGAAGACTCCTAATGTTTAATATGAATAAAATATACGACAGAAAGAAAATAATACTCCGTAATCTTTCAGTTGATTCTGAGAATTCCAAGGCCAAATTGATTTAAAGAATAACTTGGAATAGAATGGTTTGTGGGTTACTACATTATGCATATGGGTCTTGTGTATCCGGAAATATGGAATTACATTAAGGGTGGTATTTTTGCATACATGAAAGAAACTCTTTGCTGAAAATAAAATTCATCTGAATTCCTTGAAATCAAAACAAAAAGAAATAACCTTTCTGAAACAAATTTACTATGAATACCTCAGTAATCGACAAATAGGCTTATTTTTTAGATTTAGATGGTTTTTATATAAAATTTCCTTAATTAGTTTAATGGATTTCTCTTTAAGTAACATTTTAGAGATTATCTACACTTTAATATTCAGAAAGTGATGATCAATTCATCCACATGTTGCAGGCATCGTATTAAAACTACAGCTGTGGAGTTGTGATTCTCAAGGGCAACAGTTGTGAGGAGAAAGCACAGTGGCAAGCGTCAACGTGACAAAGCTAAAGTGCTCTGCTGCTAAAAATGTTAATATTATTCATATTATAAAAATAATGTCAAAGTTCAGATGTTATTCAAGGAGTATATAGGTACTTTTCAAAGAATAACAAGCAAGAGTGTGTTAAAAATATTTGTGAAATATTGCCTAAGAATGACAAATGATATAGTACATTACAAAGTGTGATGTGTGGC
>PVLD010026204.1:0-22530 GCA_004027595.1 Dinomys branickii | reverse complement strand
AATAACAGATGCTGGCGAGGCTGTGGAGAAGTAGGGACTCTATTACACTGCTGGTGGGAATGCAGACTGGTGCAACCACTGTGGAGAGCCGTTTGGAGATTTCTCAGCAAACTAGGTCTAGAGGTTCCATTCAAACCAGCTATTCCTCTTCTGGGTATTTTCCCAGAAGATGTGAAAACATCATATCACTCTGATATATGTGCACCCATGTTTATAGCAGCGCAATTTGTAATAGCTAAAATGTGGAAGCAACCCAAGTGCCCATCCACAGAAGACTGGATTTAAAAATTGTGGCATTTCCATATAATGGAATATTATTCAGCTATAAAGAAAGACAGTTTTGAGAACTTTGTAGGCAAGTGGTCAAAACTGGAGTCCATACTCATAAGTGAAATAAATCAGCAATACATGTGCAGGCAACACATTGTATCACTGGTGTAAGAACCCGAGCGTGGGAATATAAACTAAGAGACATGAAGGAAATCTGTTCAAAAACAAAGAACAGATGGGACAAGGGAAAGGAGAAAAAAAAGAGACAGAAATGTATGTATGTATATATCTATATACATATATGCAGGAGGGCTAACATGGTTCTACTATTGTATTATATCACTTAATGCTAAGGAATAATTGATGACGGGTTATTTGATCAATATTGTATGTCTGTATGTATTATCCTGAACACACACTTCAAAGGTATCAATATGCAAAGCAGCAACTATTGGTGGTTTTTTGTTGTTGTTGTTGTTGTTGTTTTTGTTTGCCTGTTATGTTTTCTGTCTTTGGATGTTTGGTTTTTGTGTTTTTCTGTTGTTGAGAGGATTATTGGTCTGACCAATTTTGCATGTCTGTATATGGGTTCATATATTTACACTTCGAAGATATCAATGGATAAAGCAATAACCACTTTTGAGACCATGTCACCTTGTCTATAGATCAGTTGTGATTGTACTATTTTTTATGCTAATTGGTGTCTGTTTGTTAATATGTTTTTGTACTTTTATTTTTTTTAAATAAAAAAATGGCTTAGATTAGGTTATGTACAATGGATGTTTAAAAGTTGTACAGACAGAATCATTATTAGAGGATGAATACAGATTGAAAAAGGTTCTGGGATTTTGTGGGAGATTCCTTGGATAGTGATTTGCTTATACTAGCTGTTTTGTGATTTCAATCATGATTATGACAGCAAGAACAAAATGGTACTACCATAATATCTATTTATATGCACTACAGATATGAAGTATTTTAACCTCATCCAAGTTCATTTTCCCCAACCAAAACTAAAACATATCTATTATATGTCAGACCTTGGATTAGCTTTTAGGAAAGAAAACTGGCAATTGGTCTTTGCCTTCAAGAAACATATGACCATATAGAAGAAAACATTTGTAAATACATAATATTGGTAATGTTAGTATTGTCTCATTGCCTTTGGTTCTTTAACATTGTAACTGTATTCCAACTCTATTAAACTTTGTTTGACACATTTACAGATTTATTCTAAATACATTTATCCTTTGTAAAAAGATTTAGGGTGTGTCTTGTATGTGCACTAACTACCCATAATGAGTGTAAACATATTTTATAAATGTGAACTAAAATAATAACAACAATAATGAAAATAGAGAAAGAGGACCTAGAGATGGAGGGATGTGGGTGAGGAAGAGAAGGGGAATAAAACAATCAGCATATGTTATCTGCATGGACCTCTTCCCTAAGGTGATGTAAACTTCATGCACTGTGAACATACATCGATAATGTAAAATTTTAACACAGAGAGGATTTGTATATGCCAAGGTCAATTAGTCAATAGCTGTGACAAATATATATTGGTATAATGCTTCATAATTTACAATATACTGTCCTTTACAATATGCTGTCCCATAAATCTTTTTCCTACACCTTGCGGTAGATCCTACTATACCATCCTTAATTACTTTTGAGCTAAGTGAGGGTCAAAGTTAAGCAGCTTTGTCAATGCCAGGTAATGGTAACAACTAAAACCATGTCATTTCCTTTAAGATGGTTATTTCCTTTAAGATATAATCATAATGTCATAGCTAATACGGGAATTTCTTCTTCACAAAGACACAGGGCTCTATGTGTTTGGGAAACTATATTATCATAGTAACATTCCTAATTTTTAAAAACTGAATTTTGTCCATTTTGGCTGTTTTTCATATAAACAATAAGGTACAGTGGCTAAGGCAGCATGCTTTAATTTCTAGAGCAGCTTAAAAGTCCTGACATCAACACGAGGGGTTGTTACTGGTGGCTACATTTCTTTTTTTTTATTAGTGCATGTTGGCATGGCATGACGTTGACACTCCTTGTGTGGAGTCAGTACAGGTACATAACACATCTTCATGCCTTTTTCATCCCCTTTTCCTCTCCTCTCATCTCTCTGTCTCTGGATCCCCTTACCATTGAGAAAGACGTCATTTTCTTTATCCTACAGTCTGACTTTCTTTCCTAGGAATATTCACCAAAAGTCCTAAGTGACTTTAAAAGGGTAAAGAAAACAAATCAACCAAATGTTAAGTTTTCCCTCTTTGCTGTCGGATCCTTTCCTGGCTACCCCCACATTAGTAAATGCAACAGTGCACTCTCCTGGGTAATTCAGACTTTCCTAAGTAGACAATTACATGTACCATCCTTCTTAATTCCTCCCTTTATTCACACTCTCTGTCTTGGCTTGGCCTTTTAATTAATTCTTTTCAACCCTGCTGTATCCTTAACAAGCCACATAAATTATTACTACTCTCGATTATACTAACCCATCTCACCCTTTCTAACTTCTGCTTAAGGCACGTATACGTGCCACATAATTTGGCATCAAGTATTCTTAACACATTGTGTTAAGTGAATAAAACCTTGAGCTTATATACCTTCTAAGATCATGCATGTAATAGGTGGTTAAAACCTGCTTTATTAATGAAATAAAAGCATATTCATAGATGTTTCTGCTTCAGTGAAAAACCCAAAAGAGTTTCTATTTCAAAAGAATATTTTTATAAAATAAGATCTTCTTAAAAATAATCTTCTCTTAATACAAAAACAGTTCAACTGGTTTCAACTATAATAGATCTTACATAGTCAAAGTCCAGAACAAAAGCAATCTGAGTTGACTCTCCTGATATATCTTGACCTAAAACTAAAGGTAAGCGGGAAAATTTTATCTCACAATTTGATTATCTGGCACTATTTTGAACAAAAAGATTGAAATCAAATGTTGGAACTGGTTCTGTTAAGTCACCTAAAGGCAAATGAATTTGACCATTTAAATCCCAATTGTGTGGTGTGCCCTATATATGACAGAAATGCCATTTCCAACTGAATTACTTTATCCATTTTTTGCTAACTCATCTTTGAATGTCAGTAAACAAAAGGAACAAATGTAGAACTTTACAGGGCTGAGTGCTGTACAGAGAGCTATGATCTGTATATTCTATTTGTGGATTATCTTCTGCAGGAGTCTGGCATTCATTCAGAAAATCGCTAGCTTTTAGCAGGAAGGGGGACATAGACATGTCTAGCCTGTTAAGTGGCATTATGCCATGTAAACATTTTCAATGGAGATATAGCAATAATTTTGCAATTTCAAATTAAGCTCCTGATTCTTATTTGTTTTCTGGTTGTGTGTTTCCTCCATAATTACCTGCTTTGGAGAGATCTTTTTATTTCTGTTTTCCTTGTGTTCTCTCAAGGGCTCAAAATTAGAGCCCGAAGTAGCTCCACATTAAGCAGGAGGTTGAGAAAGTCTTGCAGGTTTCTGTAAAGATTTGAAACTTGGAACTGGGTTCATCAAAAGTTTTCTTGAGGTAGACAAACCTTTCAGCAAGTTTTGTGAAAGTCTGGGATGAATTCAAAGTCAACCCAAGCCAATTAATGTTTTTGGCAGGGACACTGTAACATATGAGGGCTGTGTCCGCACTTTCTACAAAAATAGGAGGCTTTAGATGGATTCGGCTTTGAATGTGTTGGCTTTTTTACCTAAAGGCACACAATGCAATTCAAAGTTTGCAGACTTCTAGCCTAAGATTCCTCACAGGCGGATATTTCTGCTGCCATTTTATTTCCCAGGCAGAATATTTCTTCACTCAGTACTGAATAGTTTTCTTCAGTTTGTGTTAAGATTGGAATTTCCTATAAAAATGAGTGTGTGTCAATTAATTACATCACACCAACCAGGGGTGAGTCCTAAATAGTAAACACCATGAAGGCAGGCGTTTTGCTTCAGTCTCAAATGCAGTGCCTGCTACATAGATGTTCCATAAATATTTTTGGATGAATTAGTAAAAAGCACCACAACAGAAGTAGCGGATAAAGAAATTACCAGGCTTTTCCTCAAACTCCTACACTTCCTGATATTAAACTTGCTTGTGCTTCTTCCCTTACATATTAAAATTACCAGATAGCCACAAGATTAAGAAAATATGTCTAATCGTGTATAATTTTGCTTAAACAATAACAGTGGTGCCAGTGGGAATATAATAGCAGAAACTATCCTTCAAGCAATTATATGATTCTCATTTTGGAAAATAATTGCAAATGATTATAATGAATTTTCTTTTCTCTTTCATAATTTGAAAAGAAACTAAAGAAAGCCTTTTATTATTTATGCAGAACTCAAATTTGAGGAGAGGATATGATTACCCCAAATCATACAATTAACTAGGGTCACCCAGCTCTAAGCCAAGTATTACTTTCACTCTACCACAGATGAAATATTTCTTCCCCTCACTTTTTTCCTGCACCTCCAAATATTTGAGCTTGTTTTAACTTATCATTATACCACATCTTTGATATCCTGAAAAGAACTATACCATAGATATAACCTTGCAAAAAATCATTTCCCTTTACAAATTTATTGTCAGTTATATTTGCAAATATGCGTCCTCTCCCCAGAACTTATAGTTATTCTATATCTCTTCAAGAACCATTAAAAAGACAAGTATTCATACATAGTCAATTCGGTTTCTCTCAGAGCTAGAGGTACCAAGGCTCTGGCACAATCGCCTTTGCATGGTCTCATCTATGTACTTTGAAGTGTTGAGAGTTTAAAGACATAAATACACGTAGAAGTCGACCTGAATACAGTTAGGTGACCTTCCAAACCTACACATTCCATACCTGAAGATTTAACCATCCGGGGATTAAAAATGGTAAGAGAAAAAAATATGTCATTGAACATGCACAAACTTCTTTGCATTATCTGCTGAACAGTACAACTGCACACATAGCATTTACATAGTATCCAGTATTACAAGTAATCTAGAGATTATTTAAAGTAAATGTGAGGATGTACATAAGTTACATGTAAATATTGCATTATTTTATATGAGAGACTTGAATTAATAGAGATTTTGATATGGGGGTACTTGGGTCCAATCTGAGAAACAATTATAATGGTCCCAAATCACCCACATCTTGTTGTATGGACAGTGAGACATCTTATTCGCTCCCTTTTCCTCTAAATCTCTGTCCTTAAACAGTATTCCATATTTAACTCACTTGTTTTAAAAGACCTTGGCCCAAGTATGTCAAGACTATGCAATTTAAACATCAATCTATTGGTCAGATAGCTTATGCTACTCAATAATTAATGGTGCACTTCTATTTTGGCACCAAGCTATGCCTAGAAATAGAACCTGAGAGGAAAAATAAAACTGGTTAGTGGAAAAAATCAGAAAAAAACAGTAGAGGAGTCAAGTATTTAGAACTATGAAACTCACTAAAGTAATTCTCCTGAGCATCTCTCTTACACGTTAAAGACGCAGATATGACTGGACCTCACACACCCTCTCAGTTTACCAGCACCCCTACATATGCTACTCATCCAATTTTTCCCCATGATTTTATAAATCTTTTAGTTACATGGTGCATCTGCACAGGGTCTGAAGCTACATATGTTCTTATCTATTCATTTGAATGTTAAGGATTATCAAGCCAGTGCTCCCACAGTGTCCTAGGTGAACATACCATTTTGAGTAAAACAGACTCAGGCTCCCTGCTCTGGAGATTAGATTCCATTTCTGCCCCATTCTCCTTCACCTCTCCATACGCAACTTCAATTTCATGTGTATTAAACCATTCAAGTTGCTTACACGTCTCTATGGCACTGTTCATATTAGTTGATCCTTTGTCTCCCGGTTCGTCACATTTACACTATTAATTGATCTAAAAGTGTATTCTCTTCTTCATGCAACCCTCAGTGTTACAAAATTCCACTGTGGTTGTAAATGATATTTTTTATTTGGCTTCTATTTCTCTTCTGAGTATATTTATTGTGCATATATTTTCTTTAATGTCCTGAAATATTTGTAATTGTGGCCTTAAAGTTCTTCTTCAGATTGCAACATCAGAATGATTGCAAAATGAGGGTTACTGGCTGTGTTTTTTCTGAGTATAGATCACATTATTTCTTCAAATGTTCAAATATAATTAATGACTAGCAAGTTACAGAAACTAGATATTGCTACTTTGCTGTGACGAGTGACTATGTTTTCTCTTAGAACCAGATAATTTGGCCAAATTCAAATTCAAACTCTGTTTCCTTAGAGAAAACATCATCTGACACCTCTGTGAATTTTATAGATCCAGGTGGTGGGTTTTTTGGAAGAGCCCCCTAGGACTGCTCCCAAGCATGAAGCCAATTTAGCACACACCTAAGAACTGTAGTGGAGGGGGCTGTGGGCTGCGGGCTGGGGATATAGCTCAGTGGAATAAGTGCTTGCCTGACAAGTGCAAGGTCCTGAGTTCAAGCCACGGTACCGCCAAAAAAAAAAAAAAAAAAAAGAATTGTAGTGAATTTGATATGCAAATTTGAGGGCTGAATTGTCCTGAATAGTCTCTTTCCAAAATTTCTTCCTAATTTCATGTTTATCTTTCTAGCCCCAAACTTTGTTGTGCAATATCTCAAGCCAGCAAGACAGGGCCTGTCTGCCTTCAGAGCCTAAGGTAAGTTTGATCATGTTTTCAAGCAAAGGGGAACAAAATAGTAAGTCTTACTTGCCATTTTTATCTTTCAAGGGAAGCATGCTCTGCATATTTTGTCTGCTTTAGGTCATTACCTACTTACTGCCATCAAATTGTTTGGTGTATACATATAGTATACATATACCTGTAGATATATTGCTTCCAGATTTTACTATTATCATCTGTAGAAGGTTATACCAAACAAAATAGCCTGCTATTCATTTAAATATGTTACCAATACACTATCATATATTTGAGTTCAATTAATTACCTTTATTCAATTTGATACCCTCAGAGAAAAGATGTTTCCTGCTATGTATCTATATTTCAGCTGATCAACAAATGTTTGCCAGTTGAATATTTCATTGTAATATTCAGGTTATAGACATATGTTCAAATATGCAGCACTCATTTTATAAATACTTGTAAATGCATGCTTGACCTGAATGAGATTTCCAAGAAAACTGATGGTGGAATGTATTTGAGTATTGGGAAAGGACAGAAAATGGGGTCTTAGAAGATAGCTATTAAATTCTGAAGCACATATTTTATAGCAGAAAATTTCTAAAGCACAGATTCCTAAGTAAGAGTGCAAGGGTTGAGGGCATTAAGTTTTTGTATTTGTCAAATGCAGGGGTATACTGAAATTAGATGAGCCCTGACCTCTAAAACAGCCCCTCAAGTCTTCACATGCTGTCCACACCTGATGCCGTAAGCCTGGGGCTGCACAAGCTTTTCTGACGTTCCCCAGACCCTCAGGGTACTAATCAATAGATTATCCATTAAGGTCAGATCCGTCCCTGCTAGGAATACAACGTCAGTGTTCCTCTCAGTTACAGTTTCTTAGATTTGGGCAAAAAATACACAAATTCAGTGTGAACTTGCTCATTTCCTCTCAGTGACAGAAGGAAATTTGTTGTCCCTGAGTAACAGTATAATTGCATGGCCCGAAAGACCAGAACGATCCAGGAATCTTCCTGCGCAAGGGTCATCAATAGGTTCCCGAGAATGACAGGTGGAAGAGTAAGACAGTACATACTGGGGCCGTAGGGAGAGGCTCTGTAGTTTTGACAGGTGATTAAGAAAGCAATTAGGTTTATAATTAGGAAAAGCTTTATTCTATTTCTGTGGAGAAAAATAAGCCCCTACCTTCTGCTAAGCATACTTAATTGAAGAAATCCGGATTGTACAGTTTAAGCTTGTGGCACATCACTTGAACTTTTGACTAAGTGTCATTCTCCTAGCATTATCATAGAATCTGAGCTCATCATGAGAACAGAGGTGCTAATCAAGAGGAATTACCTAGTAATTATATTTTTATTTAGAATTTTTAAGCATGCATTTCTATTTTTGGAAGAACCCCAATCATAATTTCCCCTTGTGCATGTATCTAATGAGGCTCAGTTAACTCTTTACTACCTAAGTAAACCGAGATATTCTGCCTCTCTTATGGCCTTGTTTGATAGTTGGAAATATTTTAGAACATAATGTTGAAAACTTTAATGGTCAAATATATTAGTCAGTGTTCCCCAGCAAAACAAAACCAAAACCAATAGGGTGTGTGTGTGTAATATGCACACAGTGTATGTGTACGTGTGTGTGCATTAAATATAAAGTGTTTAAGGAATCAGCTCATACTCCACCAGCCTTACAAGTCCCAAGACGTTACACCAGCAGGCTGGAGTTCTTGGGGGTCAACAGTGTAGCAGCCAAAGATTTAAGAACCGAGAAAACTGATAGTTCAGTTCAAGCTCAAAGGCAAAGAACAAACAATATCTCAGCTTGAGGTAATGGGTAGGAGATACTCCCTCGTACAGTGCTCATGGGAGAGCCGGCAGCTCTGTGCCACCCAGGCCTTCGCCATTCCCACTAGGGAAAAGAGCGGACTTTATTCAACCTCAATGTTACTCTTATAAAAGAAAGCTATTATAGGCAAAGCTTGAATATTTGACCAAATATGTGGGCATCTCATTGTGCAGTCAAGATGACACATAAAATTAACCATCACATCAAGTGAATGTAAAGTGATTAAATTATTTCAGCAATTTGCCTCCATTATATATTGACCCAAAACTTGGTTTTAACTCCACTGCGCAATTTAATAACTCATGACAACATATTTTTCTCAAGTATAAATATTAAGAATTGGTTTATGTGTGGTACAATCTATCGTTCTTTGTTTCCAGATGACATCTTTCTATTCCTTTCTTGGCAATTTTCTTTCCTACTTGCTAGTATATCAAAATGAAAATGATCTTTAAAAGGTATCACAAAACATACCTTGGAGGCATGCAACTTTTATTAAAGAATATTGACCTAAAATTCTATCATATCTTTTGACACAGATGTCTCCAAAAAAATCTGTACTATTTTAAAATGTCATCATCACTATTTTACCTCTACTTAAAAGCAATAAATGTGGTCAGAATGATTATCATAAAAGCAACTCCAACAATCAATCAGAACACATGGCTTCCAATTCAAATATTCAGCTATGTAAGCTGAATATGGCATGGAATGCCTGTGATTCCCAGGCTCCAGAACAAAAAATGAGGGAGACAAAGTGATTCAAAGGTAAAGTCTGGAAATTTCTCAACAACTGCGAAATATATTTCTTCCTCAATTCAATACAACAAGCATGCATTGATTGCCTCTGAACCAAATGTGAAACCGTGTGCTGAGGATTTGTAGGGATACAAAGATCAATAACATGTGATTTCCTTACCTCAAGGGGCCCAGCATCTAGAAAGAAGACAAGGGAATCCACAAAAATGACTAAAGCCAGCCAAGTGGCACACACCTGTAATCCCAGCGCTCAGGAAGCTGAGGCAGCAAGTCTGAGGCCAGCCTGGGCTACAACATGAATATAAGGCCAATATGAATTGCATAGTAAAAGCCTGTTTCAAAAAGTAAAAAAAGACTGTAGGGAATATTTTAGCCAAAGTCAAACCAAAAGCCACAAAAATAGAGGCAAGAATAATATTCTCCAAAGTAATGGAAGATACGGCATTTTTGTGAGGAGGAATTTAACATCACGCAACCTAATGAACTAATTTTAATTTTACAAGACACATTTCTTCCTCCTCCTTCTCTAATAACACAACTTGGCCTACATCTCCCAGTTTCTTTGCCTGACTTTACTAGTTACTGGGTAACTGAGCTCCAGGCTAATACATATAAGCAAAAAGGAGACACACCCTCTCCAAATTCAGCCCCAGGATGTGTATGTGTGATGCTACTCACTGGGTTGTTTCTCTTTTGCTAAGCAAACTGAGTGAATCCATTGAAAATTTTGAGGTCATACTTGTTGCTGAAACCACTGAAAGAAAGTGCTGATGTACTAAGCGAGTGTGTGAGTGAAAGCCCTTTTCCTAGCAACTGACGCTGCACTGTGACATGAACAAGAAAGGAATCTTCCCATATCATCTTCCTATCTCTGTATGAGATCAGTATAACCCTGGTACCAAAACCTAACAAAAGTATTAAAAGACTAGAAGATTACAGGCTAATATTCTTCATGACTCTGGACTAGAAATTGTCATAGAAATATTACCAAGTTGGACCCAGCATTGTAGGAAAAGAGCATGGGAAATGGGGAGTAGGTGGGCACAACCTTTTTTCAAGAATATAACCTGTTTCTCAACTGTATCTGGAAACAGTTGCTTGTCTACATTATTTCCAAGTGTATTCATTGGAGAGGGGGGAGAGAGAGGGGAGAGAAAAAGAGAGAGGTTGAGAGAGAGGGAGGGAGAAAGATTTTTAAGGAGCTGGTTCATGCTACTGAGGAAACCAGAAAGTCAAGAATCTACAAAACAGGTTATAAGAAGACCCAGGGGAAAGGAAAGCTCACCATTTGTAAAGGTTTCAGTTCATAGTTGGTTGGCTCCAAGGCAGGGTGGCATGGCAGAGGAGAAGCAGTTCATGGTGGGTAGAAGGCAGAGTAATGAAGCAGTAAGCAACGACAACAGCCCTCTTTCTGTCCCTTATATTCTAACCAGGCTACATGTGCTTAGGGCCACTAGCACTCACACCCAGGACTAATTTAATAATCACACACCCTTGATCTCAGCATCACACACTTAATCTCAGGATCACATACTCTAGATCCAGCTACCTCTGAAAATCCCCACCTATGACCAAATAAGGGGGGGGGGCATCTAGACACAAACCATTATAGTGTGGCTTTATGAAAGGATCAACACAGAGATCAATGGAGGGTAAAAATTTCTTACATAGAATACAAAAATGTTAATATTAAAATTTTAAAGTTGTAAGCCTGTATTTCAAGCTATACTATTAAGAAAGTGCAAAAATAAATCAAACACAGAATTGACATTCATAATATGTAATTCAAGTAGAACTGTTAACATTTAACAGGCAGAAGGACTGGGGATGTAGCTCAGTGGTACAATGCTTTCTTACCATTTATTAGATCCTGGGTTTGACCTTTACAACTACAAAAAGAAAAAAAAAACAGCAGAAAGAAATAATATTTAACCCTAAAAATAAATATAATGTATACATTCCAAAGAAAAATAAAAAGATGGAAAATTATTTAATCATAGTATTAATTTCTACAAAAAGCAATTTGAAAATAAATGAAACATCATAAAAGATCAGGGTACAAAATACAAAACTATAAACATATCAAAACTACAATAAAAATAAATGAATAAAAGTTATTGATTACAAGCAGAGACTAGATTGGATATCAACAGTAAAAATCCAGCAATATGTCTTAGGAAATATCATTAACCTATCAATCCAGAAAAGTTTAAAGTAAATGAATGGAAAAACTACTGTAGACAAATATAATACAATCGACAAAATAGTCTCTAAGACAAAAGCATCTCCTGGTGATTAAAGATGGTTATTTCCTTTACTCTTACATTCAGGATAAATATATTAATTACATACTTAGTAGCATTTTAATAACACAGGGCTAAATAAATTCTGTCTTTATGTTGATTACAGTCCACTGAAGAGGAAAAGACAATAATCAAAATAATAAGCAATACAGGCTCTAGGGACTTTGGAGAGCATTAAAGCAAGAAAGAAGATGGGAGAATCAAGAATAGGAGTCTCCAATTTAAATACAATAGTCAGGAAGGATGTCATGGAAAAGAAAGACTTGGACAGAGAAGAGAAAAGAGGGAATCATGTGCATAACTGGGGACAGTGTCAGGAAGAAGCAAAAGCCAGATCATAAAGCCCAGAGGAAACATCATCTCTGCCCTCTGACTTAGAGCTGAACTGTCTAGCTGCAAAACTGTGGTGGTGCTGAGGTGGCGTCAGGGAATTTAGAGTCTGTTAAAATTATCTAGGAAGGAAATGATGGTGACCAGGATGAGAAAGTAGCCGTGATAGTCACAGTAAGTGGTCAGATTCTCAGCCTCTTAAAAATAAGAATAGGGTGCGGTAAAAGATTAATTGTTGGCAGTGATAAATGCAGTGATTTAACCTAACCTTCCAGAAGGATGAAGTTGCTATTAAATGAGAGGAGGAACAGCAGGTTATAATGAGAAGAGTTCGTCAGATTGATATAAAAGATTTTAAAATTTGCGTGCATCTAACAATAGAGTCCCTAATACCTATATTGATAAATGTCCAAATTATCAGGAAAAGCTGACAAATCAAAAACCATATATAGAGATTTTAATACTCCTTTTAAGGAGTATTCTAAGCAGCCAAGAAAACATTCTCCAAAGACCGCACCAACATGTCCAACATGTGTCCCATCCTACATGCTCTTGTTACACTGTGTTGTTGACCTGCCTTCATAGCAACGGGGCCTTGAGCTGAAGTGGACATTTATAATTTCTAACTTTATTAGTCACTTGAATATGAAGAAATGATCTCATACATTTATAGTTAATAAAACTCAATACCTCTCCTAGTACACTTGCCTTTAGAATCTGGCCCTAACTCTGAGATGAAGCCAAAGCGAAGTATTCAGCCCAGTGAGGCTCCCAGCCAAAGGTCAACCTCAACCACTAGAAATGTGAGCAAATAAGTACTGAGATGACCTGAGTCCCAGCTTTTGCTATTCCATCTGAGATCAGCTGCTATGGAACAAAGACATCCACCCTGTACCCTGTGTAAACTCATATCCCCAGTTACTGTGAACTAATACATATTCATCGTTTTTATAAGCTACTTAGTTTGGGGATAGTTACACAACACAGATCACTAATACAACGTGCTTTCCACAATTATTTCTAACCACATAAATAAAATAGCTCTACTTTCTCTCCTATTAGCATGTGAGATATCTTTACCAGAACTCATAAAGCAGAGCTGACAGATTTTAAGAGAATAGACATGTAAGACGGAAATTATAATTTCTAAAGAATGCTTGTAAACTGGAGTTTCTGCCTGGGGAGGGAATGTAGCAAAGAAAGCCAAGCTAATGAGACACTAACTTGTAAACCACCAAGCTGATAATACATCTTCAGGCCAGCCTTCCCATGGCAACTTTTTGTTCAAGCACAGGCATGAAATATTTAGAATTGCTAGAACTCCACTAGGAAGGCTTTTATCCCTGCAAAAGAGTTCATAGCCAGAAGCTGCCTGCTGGCACTTCACGCAGGAACACACCATTTGCTCAATGCTAGAGTTTACTCTTTGACTGACTGACGTGCTCCAACCCACCTCCAAAGGCTCCCTTGCCTTTATGACTGACATCTCCCAGGAAAAAGGGGTTGCCTCTTACTTAGGAGCAGGAGGCTGGCAGAGGATATTTGCTTTGGAGTGCCAAGGACCTTCCACCATGCAAGCATCACAAGCTCCATGGGAGAAAAATTTCAACTCAGCAGGAGAGGCAGAGGCAACAGAAATAAAGACTTGTGTGGCTGATGTGTCTCTGTCCAGTCTCCCAGGGTTGTCGTTTTATTTTGTCCACTTACAGAGATTTGTTTAAAACATGTCACAACAGATTTTATGATATGTTTCTTTTAAAACTCCTTGACATGTTCTTATCCCACCTCAGAAAAACTGAGAATCAGCCCTGCCACATTCTGCCCAAACACAAGTATGGCTGCTGACAAAAAAAGCATGCACAGCCCAGATCAAAGGAAATGGGGGGGGCACATGCAATGTGATATACTTTGAAATGATCTGAGATAATAACAGAGGCTTTTGATTTCTATAGTTTTCTCAAACAAATCAAAAATATCCCTAAAAGAGAGGAAAACTGGGGAATCTAAAAATGCAGGTAATGAGCAACCAATCTAAAGGAGTCCAAGGAGATAACCACACACACACACACACACACAGAGGTAAAGAAACTACAAATGTCCAACCAGCTAAGAAGCTGAGTCCTCTATTACATCCTGAAACTACAAAAGTACTAACATCTCTTCAGAAACACCAGTAGATACAGCAAAAGTCTTATAGTAAACAAAAGCCAGAAAGAAAGTGAGGCAGAACATGTTAAAGAAAACTTTAGCTGTACAGTTCCCAAAAGTTAGGCACTATGGACAGACAGCTTGTGTTTGAACATCAGCTGTGTGTTTACTACCTGGATGGCCCTGGGCAAAGATTCAACTTTAGTCCCTCATCTGTAAAATGGGTATCCCAGTAACTACCCAGTAACTATATGTATTAGTTTAGCAGAAATTTAAAATGTCATAAAGAATACACATAAAGTGCCTAGAATTGTGACATGGTGAGAAATGCATAAATACTAACTCAGAGCAGTACTTTTGTAAAATACCATACCATATATTAACTAATTTTTACTGAATTTGTGTCTGACAAAATTGTAAAAATTTATTGAAGCACTGTTGTAGATAGCATAGCAAGAAACACTGCTGAGATTAAAAACTGGCTATAAAATTACGTGTGGAAAGTAAAATTTACACACATGATATCATTTTCTTCCACCTTCAAATAATAATGCTCTGAATTACACTTTTACAATAGAGAAACTAAGACCCAGCAGGATATTTACTTGATTAGGAACCCAAAACCAAGTTAATGAAAAAGCAAAAATTGCATCCCAAGTTTTTTTTTAAAGAGAAAAGAACAAAAACAAAATAAACACAGAGACAAAAATGGGAAAGAACAACAGGAAAATACCATGACCAAGATAAGCCAATATGTATCGTTATAACAATCAGTACAAATGGTCTCAATTCATCCATCAAAAGAAACAGAATGGCAGAGTGGATCAAGAAAGGAGATCCAGCAATATAATGTATATAAAAAACACATTTAATGCCAAAAAAATTCATAGACTGAAAATCAAAGGATGGAAGACAATCTTCCATGCAACAGGAACCAAGAAAAAAGAAGGAGTAGCTATTCTTTTTGCAGACAATGTCAACTTCAAACCAAGAATGAACAGCAGGGATAAGTAAGGTCACTACGTACTTGTGGGAAACTTCAAAAGGAAGAGATAACAATCATAAATATACTTGAACCCAATACAGGAGCACCCAACTATATAAGACAAACATTAATAGACATAAAAAATCAAATAAGTAATTGCACAATTGTAACAGGAGACCTCAATACCTCATTGTCCCAAAGAGATAGATCAACTAGACAAAAAATCAGCAAAGAAATAACAGAACTAAACCAAACCTGTGAACAAATGGACTGAGTGGATGTTTTTAGACTATTGAATCCCAACTTATTTTACCACATGCCGTTTTCACACTGTCTTCTTTCTTAAGGGAGGTGTCCAGGTTTGTTTTGTGCTGAAAATTGTCACCCTCATTTATTCACTCATGTTCTCTTTCTTTTCACCATGTGACACTTTAGGAAACCTCAGCCACCATGAATTTTATCCTGTCACTTTTCCTTTAAGAAGTTACTCTGCTTGTCATTAATCACTGACTTTTCTAATTTTTTACAATACTCAGTGTAGTGATTCTGTTTGTGTTAGCTTTCCATTACTATAACAAAATAGCTGAGACAATTAATTTAAGAGAGAAAATGTTTACTTTGACTCACAGTTTTGGAGGCTCCAGTGCATGGTCAGTATTTCTCATTGCTTTTAGGTTTCCACTAAGGCAGTAATAATGGTGAGGTACAGATAGTGGAACAAGATGCACATCATGGAAGCAAAAAGAGAAAGAGATTGGACCAGAGTCCCAATATCCCTTTCGCATGCATGCTCCCAGTGCCCTAACTTCCTTTCAGCAGACCTCCCTAAAAGTTCCACCTTCCAATAGCTGCTCAGGCTGGGGGCCAACACTTCAAAACATGGGACTTCATGGAACATTCAAGAGCACAGGGCCAAGGCATCAGCTTTGCAGCCTAAGGAGCCCCTTAGAAAAAGCAGAACATTAGATTCTACCCAAGTCTACCAACTAGACTTTTAACAACCCTCCCAGGTAGTGCAATGTGAAGACGATTTCACCATAACAGCATAATAGACATATCATGCCAGACCCTTCACTGTACCAAGGGTGTACTGTGTGCTGCGTGCTGCATTCTGCGTGCTGCGTTCATTACAAGATGTTTAGCAGCACTCTCAGGCCTGAGGCCCAGTAGCGCACCTTCCCTCCCCATTCCACTCTTGCCCCAACAAAAATGTCTGCAGATATCGCTAGGCGTCACCTGCAGAGAGCCAAATCAATTCCAGTACAGAACTCCTGGCCTATATAAAACAAAGTTTTCCTCAATCATATACTACCAATATCATTCACTGTCTTTGAAAGTATAATTGTACAACTTCTGCTAAGTGAGCTATGAAATATTAAATTTTAAATGCCACATCTCTCCCCTACTGAAGTAGTGGCCGCCCTCTTATCATGGTGCACCCCCCTCGCCAACTGCAGGCACTCTGACCTCACTTCACACACGAAACACCTGCAGCAAAGCCTTTGTTTCACTCTGTGCTTTAAAGGAAACCCAGACTGTCACTCCAATAAAATCAAGAATACTGATACTTTATGTGATAAGTTATGTATTAATTGAGTGATAAAGCAAAATATTATTAACTCTAAAGATTCCATGGTCTACTGAGGGGAGAGGTAGTCTTTTAGATGGGTTGGTCTTTCCATGAAATCATTAAAATAGCATGTGAGTTTTCAATAAATAACATAAAATCTTTTAAATTTTATCTCCTCTTTAAATCTATTACAACTTAAAGTTTACAGGTCAATACTAGGTAAGAAAATGTTTGAAGTACTTTCTTTGAAATCTACATATTTTCTTGCCTTTCTGAGCAAGGCAGCCATTGAGAGCATGAGAAATTTCTGAGTTGGGCACATGAAGGTGAGTTTGTTTCAAAATTCCCATCTAAGTCATGATTTTTACCACCTTTTCCTTTTAAAGGGAAAGACTGAAGAACTCATTTCTAACTTAGTTTTTCAGGTGTGGCAATGCAGCTGTTCCCTAACGTTTCTGGAAATCACCCTGAGATTGACTTGCTTACTTAGCTGCCATGATCTCTTCTGGGTTCACCATTAGAGCTCACAGTGGAGCAGAGGCAGAGCTCCAGGTACCCAGGCTTTCCAGCCTCGCAAGGGCAGTGTTGGGGGTTAGATTTATAATAACCCATGGAGGCAGGGCTCGTGGAAGGTGACTGGAGCGTGCGGTGCTACCCTGAGGAACCCACAGATAAACGTGCCGTTAGGAGGCAGGGCCTGGTCAGCCAAGGCAGCTCACCGGGGTGTGGCCTGGAGAGGTATAGCCCCGCCCTTGGCTCCTCGCTCTTTCTATGCTTCTTGGCCTCTTCTGCGAGCAACTCTCACTGCTAGTCTCTTCCACCGTGTTCCTCCTCCCTTGAAGCAAGCCAGCCAGGGGCTGCAAATATGAGCCGAAGTAACGCTCTCCTCTTTTAAGGTGTGGGTGTCCGGCATTTTGCCCCAGCAGCAAGAGCGTGACTAAGAGCCAGTATCACAGGGACACTACAGATAAGGAGTGCAGCACGACACTGCTTATGGGTCTGCAGTATTTAGAAAAGACATACATGAAGAAAACATACGAGAAACACTTGTTAACATTTGTTATCATACGTTTCTGAGCAACGAAGTTCTAACACATATTTAGTTTTGTATCTTTTCCTTATTAACAGCTCTAAAACAAGGAATTTCAGTTAAATAATCCCCAAAGATAAACAGAAAGGGTCTCAAAATGATATTTCTGGCGTTGGTTAACATCCTTTATCGGGCTTACTGCTCTTACATTACTTTTAAAATATTTGTTGAAGGAGAGGGACCCTAGCAGAGGTATTTATCATACACCAGCTTAATTCTCGCCACCAAGTAACGTTGCTATGAGATGGTGAGGCCGCTGACAAACATCGATTCTATTTAAAAGGATGCTTGCAGCCATTTTCCCCTCTGCATTTTATCCACGGAGGTATTCTGTCACGGCTGTCAAGGTTCCCCCGCCTTAGCAAGTAAACGATCACTGTGATTTGTAAAAACTGACTTTAAACCCTGGCTCAGAGGGGCTGTATCTCAGGAAAGGTTCGTGGGAGACGTAAGGTTAAACTGATGGATCACTTGAACTGAAGCAGGGTGGTTTTCGATATCATTATTAACATCTCAAGGACAGGGAACGGGCTGGAAATGAGAAGGTGAAATGCGTCACCAGTTGAAGGTCGGATCCAGACGAAGAAGTGTGTGGCCTCAGAAAGGATGTAAGTCTGGGTAACTGTGTAAAGGGCTCAGTAAAGGAACAGACAAATAATTCTCAAGGTACGATTTGCACTGGCAGACCACAGGGTCCGTGTGTGGGCGTGGCTATGGCTTAAGGGCGGTAATCACCAGCCCCAGCTGAGATTGCAAGTGATAGTAAGACCTACCCTTAGAGATTTTCATGTAAATAAATTTATTCAATTTAAAGAACTGTCATTTTTCTCATGTAACTATTTCTTAGCGTCTGTAATCCTCCCGTATTCTCCTCTCTGCTATAACTAACCCCAAATTTCTGTGCTTTAAAAAGATAAAGTCTCACTTTGTATTTTCATCACAATTCCTATAGTCATTCATGGAAAGAAAAGGGTTGGTGACTATGCACCAGTCTCTAAATTCATTCCTAATTTTACTGATGTATAAAATCTCAGTTTGGAAATTACACTTCTTTTAAAAAAATTTATACAGTTTGTGTTTCACAAGTGGCAGTTTTGTTTTTATTCTTTCATCCAAAAGACTCTATATATTCACAAATATTCCCTAACTCTTTCTTGCTTTTCTCTTTCTAGATACTTCTTAAATGTCTCTAAAAACAAAAATAATACATAGGTCATGGGACAAGAAAGGCAGAAATTGTGACAAGGAGTAAACTATTACTTTGGACATTTCTACTCCGAGTAGAAATGTGCATATTAATGAACTTCCTGGATCAGGAAATAAGTATCCTGGTGGAGGATTCGATGAAAATGTGAACTCATCAAGCAACAGAGGTCTCAAGAGCAAATCGAAAGGCAAAAATAACAGGAAAGCAGAAGGAAGAAAAGGAACACACAAGAATGGCACTGCTGGAATCAATAGGTTCTCAGCGTAAGTGCGTTCTTCTTTCAGCCCTAACACATCCCAAATAGATGCTGGCTAAATGGAGGAGCTTTTCTCCAACGTGCCTACTTCCCTTCCGCGAAACTGGCAACCTAAATTAGAGCCTTTTGTAGTAAGGATGCTTTGCCCAATTTTGTAGTGCCAACGTGTGACACGATTGCATTTGTGCAATAGCAACAAGCATGTCTTTCCTTCTCCCTGACATCTTTCCCCGTGAACTGATTCTGTTCTTTACTAGAAAAAGTAATATTGCTACTCTTTTACATTTTTTGTATTGTCATTGGCAGCTGGATTTTCCTGTGTTCGTGATGAGACACTAACATTATTGGAGCATTAAATATAGCCTAATCAGTATTTGAGGGACCTTTGAAAGGTATTTACTTCCACTGTAAAGATAAGGAAATAAATCTCAGAATGTTATTTAAATTGAAACTGTGTTCATAAAAGAACAAGGAGTTAGTGAAATGAGGAAATTTATGGAGGTGTTACATTTGGATTACTTAGACAACCAATTACTTGGACCAAAACATGCTGTATGCAGTACTGGAAGATGATATACTCAACCTGCGAGACCAGAGTTTCCTTGGTATTGTAGTTCGAGGCTCCTCGCCTCCCACCCCTAACTCCATCTCTGTCTCTGTGTCTCTGTCTCTGTCAGAGCCCTCTCAATACAAATTGAGGGGCAGTGTGTGAGTGGGGGGGCCTCACCCATGCCACAGCCCAGACCACTATTGATAATTATAGGACAATCATATGTAATAAATATAAATTGTACATAATGTACTTTTGACATTATTTTCTGTATTAGGAACTAGTTCAACTGCCATAAAAAGTGATAGGAACTTAAAGAAGGCAAGGTTTCTTTCTTTTATACACAGAAAGAAGCCAAATGGACTTACGTTTTTACTCCGCCACTTTCAAGACTTGGCTCCACCTTGTGGTCCAATATGGCTGCTTCAGTTTCTGTTATTGCTCATCTGTTTCTGTCTGAAACAAGGAGTCAATCCCTTTCCAAGCACAAGAAGACACTTTCACATTTACTTCTAAAAATGCCTCACTAACCACATGTTAGTCATCCAGTCGCATATACTTCCAGAGAAGTCTGAGAAATGCAGACTTTAATCAGTTAACCAAACTCCCAGCGAAAAGTTCCATTACAGAGTGGATGTTTCCCAACAACTATTAATTCTGAAGCACACACATATGCGCTTATGTACACTCGCTGGTAAAAATCCTTGGCCGGTATTACTAAGAAAATTGTTTCTGCCGTGGTCTACATAATGTTCTATTATGCTGCTGTTTAAAGAGTTTATATTAAAATAGTTACTTCATTATATTTCTTCATTTGCTATTTGTATAAAACTATCTTCCATTTTCGGAATTGCTCCAAGTTAAATCTTTAGATTATTATCTGTCTATTAAGAGTTATATGGTATGTCCTGTCTCTACTTACATATTCTTGTGTGCCTTCTCTGTTTTCAGTACTCTTAGACTTTCTGTTCCCAGAAAACAGTAAACGTTGATAGCTTTCAAAAGCAGCAATATAAATACTAGGTCTGACCTAAGAAGACTCATTGTGGTATCAAAGGCACAAGGCCTATAACACCCTCTTGTACTGTTATCAGCCAGTTATTCTAAATGAATCTGTCAAATGTTCCAACCTTTTGCTGTCCACCTTTTGCACTATTTATAAACTCTACTCTTTCTATAGATATCTAAGAAAAACATTTAATTTACTAAATGATTTCTTACTATACAATCATAGAGGAATCGCTCCAGATGGGAATCAGAGAATAAGAGGCTTAATTCAATTCTGCCCCTCATGGTCTACATGACTTTCAACAAGTCACTTCACTTTTTTGCAAGCCACTTTCCTCCTTTATCATAGAAAACATCATTCTACCTGCCTTGCAGTGTGTAGGTGAAACCTAAATGCATTTTACAGAAACCCTCAGTAAGATGAGAGGGTAATTTTTTCCAGAAAAACAAGCATTTGGACCTTGATGCCATTGATGTTATTGATAGTAGACTAGCAAGTGTGGATAGTCTGCAGCCACTCATCCCAACCAATCAGAAACTAAGAAGGAGAGAGGTGGGTGGGAATGGGAAGGGGATTAAGAAGAAATCAAGGTATTTTATATGCTTGTGTCTATTCCCTAATATGTGTGTAAACCTCGTGTGCTATAAATATGCAATAATAAAATTAAAGTTAAAAAATGAAAACAAATGAGTTTAGAAGATATACAGAAAATACTCATTATTTTTATGTTTTAAAGTACTTTTAAATTCACAGCAAAATCAAGTGCAAAGCTTGGGTACCTATCTCTCTCCTGCCCCCCACACTCACAACTTCCCCACTACTGATGCTGCACAACATACAGACCCATCTCTTGTAAACCAGGAGCCTGCATTCATACACCATTATTGTTCAAAGTTGGGAGTTTTCATTAGGGTTCTCTCAGTGTTCTACGGTCTATGTGTTTTGACAAATGTCTAATAACATCTGTGTATCATAGTATCACACAGAACAGTTTCACTGTCCTAAAAATCTTCTGTGCCTGTTCATCCCTCCTTCACTAGTAATACTTTATTTTTATATTGTTTCCTTAGTTTTCCTTTTCAGATTGGCTCCTTTCAGCAAATAACACACATTTGTGATTCTTTCTTGTGTTTTCATAGTTTGACAGATAATTTCTTTTAGCAGTGCATACCAAGCCCTGCCTGGATACACTGCCATGCATTTACTAACTCACAATACAAGAATATCTTGGTTAATCCCAATCTTTGGCGATTATGAACAAAGCAGCTATAAACATAGCATTTCTTTGGAGACATGTGTCTCAACTAATTCAAGGAAATGCCCAGTAGTGTGACTGTTGGATTTTTTTTTTTTATTTTAGAAACATAAAAGTACAAAAACATATTGACAAACAGACACCCATTATCATAGAAAATAGTACAATCACAACTAATCTATAGACAAGGTGATATGGTCTCAACAGTAGTTGTTGCTTTATCCATTGATATCTTCGAATTGTAGATGTATGGACCCATATACAGACATGCAAATTTAGTC
>PVLD010026203.1:0-22532 GCA_004027595.1 Dinomys branickii | reverse complement strand
CCCCACTCGGTGATCTGGTCGCGAGCGCTGATATCTCACCAGTTATTGGAGTCCCTGCAGGGATGAAGGTTCCAAGGTGCCAGTCTATCCTTTGGGGCTTTCTGCGCGGCTCGCCCAACACGCGCGAAACGTGGGACCGCCGGACGTCTCCGCCGCCAACAAGCTGATCTCTGTCGGGAGTCGCCGGAGAGCTGCGCCGGCTCGGGAGGCGGGAGGGATCGAGGCGTCCGTGCTCTCAGGGCGCTAGGACCCAGCAAATCTTTCTCTCCGCTCCCGGCGCTTGGGTCTCTCCGCGCGGCCTGCCCGACACGCGCGAAACGTGGGATTGCCGGGCGTCTCCGCGGCCAGCAAGCCGATCTCTGTCGGGAGTCGCCGGGGGGCTGCACTGGCTCGGGCGGCGGGATGGACCGAGCCGGCTGCGCTCCCACGGCGCCTGGACCGAGCCAAGCTTCCTTCCCGCGCGGATCGTCCCTGGCTCCCAGCGACTGGGGCTTTCCCACGTCTCGCCCCGGCAGGCTGGTCCGCCCCACCACATCTCCCCCGGCATCTCAGAGTAATACGCCCAGTCTAAACTTCCCAGCCGAGGTCCCGGCATTCATGCTCGCCAAGTCTGTCTCGAGCTGGTTGTGTTTATTAAGGAGGTTCGCTCCCTTGCTGCTCACCTGGTCGCCATCTTCCCCGGAACCTATCGGTAAGTGTTTTTTTATCACATCAATTTCTTTGCCTATGATTGGATTATCCAGTGTTTTTATATCTTCTTGTTTGTGTTTTAGTAATTCGTATCACCTAGGATTCTGTATTTTTTTTTTTGAATTCCTATTTATTGGAGTGCAGGTTTTCAAAATAGGTACTGCTAATCTGTATTTCAGTGGTATCTTTTGTGATTTCATCTATTTCATTTCTAATTCCATTGATGAGTGCCTTATCCTTCCTTTTCTGGGTAAGACTGGCTAAGAGTTTGTGTATTTTGTTTATTGTTTTAAAGAACTAGCTCTTTGATTTATTGATTCTTTGCTTTTTAGTCTCAATTTCATTAATTTCTATTCTGATCCTTTATAATTATTTCCCATGCTAGTTTTGGATTTGAATTGTTCTTCGATTGTTCTTTCTAGGACCTTGAGATGCATCATTAGGTTACTATTTTTAGAACATGGACATTCACAGATATACACTTCATCTTAGACCTCTTTCATTGTGTCCTGTATGTTCTGGTATACTGTACTAGCATTATTGTTTGATTCTAGGGACTAGGTTCTTCCTTGATTTATTCTGTGTTTATTATTAAAAAGTCTATTATTCTTATTTATTCAAGTATATTTTTATTCAAAAATGTATTGTTTATTTTTCAAAAGTATATTGTTTAATTTCCATATGTTTGCATGATATCTACAGTTTATATTTCTATTGATATCTAGTTTCATTTTTCTATGTTCTGATAACATCCATAGATAATTGTGATTATTTTATATTTACTTATGCGTGCTGAATTGGCTAGTCTGTTTTCAAGTTTGGAGAAAGTTCTGTGTGCTGCTGAGAAGAATATGTATTCTTTTGTTGTGGGGTAAAACACTCTGTAGACTTCTATTTAGTCCCTTTGAAGGTTTGGTTCAACTTTAATAATTCTTCATTGATTTTTTGTCTAATTGGTCTATTTGTGACAGTGGGGTATTGAGGGCCTATAGTATAATTATGTTGATGCTTAGCTGGTGTTTTTTGGTCAAGTCCTGTTTATTTTATAAAGTTTGGTGAATATATGCTTATCATTGTTATCTCTTCCTCTTAAATTGTTATCTTAACCAGTTGTTACCTTACCTTCTTTGCCTCTTCTTATCTACTTTTGCCTTGAGACACTTTTGTTTCCTGAAAATAAGATAGGTACTCCTGTGAGTTTTGGGGTTCCTATTGCCTAGAATGTTTTTCATCCTTTCATCTTTAGTCTATAAGTTTATTTTTGGAATAAATGTGTCCTTGTATAGAAAATATCATTGGATTTTGTGTCTTGGCCCATTCTGCTCATATGTGTCTTTTGATTGGAGAATTGAGACAATTCCCATTGAGAGTTATTACTGAAAAGTATTTCATCATTCCTGTCATTGTATTATTTTCCTGTTGCTGATTCCTTTTTTCCCCACTCTCCTTAACTGCTCACCCCACCTGGAGTATTCATTCTGTCACACTTTGTCATTGTTAGCTTCATTGTCTGTTAAGATACCCTTGAGAATTTGCTTGGAGCGCTAGTTTAGTGGTCATGAATTTCTAAGGGGCTCTTTTTCATAGAAATACCTTTTTCCTCAATTTTGAAGATGATTTTGTAAGATTTATTAATCTGGTTTGGCAGCTTTCTTTTAAGGCTTGATGCACTTCCCTCCAAATTCTTCCGGTCATTAAAGTTTGTGTTGAGAAATCTTCTATAATTCTAAGGGGTTTACCTTTATAAGTGATTCACTGTTTTTCTCTAACATATTTTAAGATTCTTTCTTTGTGTTAGGCTTCTGGGATTTTAACTACAATGTATCATGTAAAGGTTCTTTCCTGATCATAGCTATTTGGGGATTTATATGCCTCCCTATCTATACGTTAAATTCTTTCTTCATAATTGGAAAGTTTTCTGTTATCATTTCTGTAAACTGATCTTTTATGCCATTTGCTCTGTCTTCTGATTTTTCACTGATTTTAGGTTAATTATCTTTGATCTAGCAGCTATTGGGTCCATTTTTCATATTCTCTTGTGTTTAAACTACCTCTGAACAATGGTCACTAACATCAGCCCTATCTTCTAGTTCTGACTCGCTGTCCTCAGATTGGGTGCTTTTGCTGCCCAAACATCAACAGACTTTTCTTTAATCTCCTGGATTTCTCTTGAGTATGTTTTTATAGACTCTAATTGTTTGGTAAACTGGTCATTCAAGGTTGGTATCATTTTGTTTAGCTCAACTAGCTTTTTATTTGTGTTTTCTGTAAACTCGAGGATGATTTTGTTTATCACATCCATTATCTGCTTAGTTATATATTCTTTGAGCTCCCTGAACACCTTTTTCTTTTTTAACCTATTCTTTTATCATTTCCCATAATTCAGATGTGTGGCTTTTGATTTCTTCCTCCTTAATGCCCTATGGATCAGCTTTGGGAGAGCTAGGAGTTTTTGAAGGCGTTTTGTTGCCTTGTCTTCCATGCTTGTGTGTGTGTGTGTGTGTGTGTGTCTCTGTGTGTGTGTGTGTGTGTGCGTGCGCGCGTGCACGTATGCGCACGTGCATGTGCCAAGGTTTGCAGGTTAATTATAGTGTAAATACTTTATTGCTAGTATAGAAACCTCTTTGGTTAACGTCTGCTTTTCAGTGATGCACTCTCTGTATGGTAACTCTAGGATTTTGCCTTTGCCTCAAGATCCAACCGCCTCCATTAATTTGGCAGAGGATGCTGCAGTGTAGTTGGCTCAGCACCCAGTTCTCTGTGAATGGGCCACAGTATCAATGACACAAAGGCAACCCAGATATTGGTGTAGAAAGAAAATCAATTACTAGCAACAACTAGACCACCTGGGCAATAGCAATAAAATTAAAAAATGGTAATATGGGGTCTTCCAAAAGAAAAGAAAAAGAAAAAGAATAAATGTCTGGAAGGAGCACTTCATCTCAACTGATCTTCTAATAGAGAGGCAATGGGGAATGGGGGAGTGAAAAATTGAAATCTGAAAAATTAATCAATGGAAGATAAGAAGCAATCAGCGGAAGATGAGAGAAAAAATGAGCCAAATAGTCTATTAGGGAGTAAAAGGAAATAAAATTACATAATAGTAACAGAAAGGATCATACAAGAAAAAGAATAGAAAAAAACCAGAACAACATGAGAGGAAAAAGAAAATATGAAAAAAATTAAAAGGATAAGGGGAAAAATGAAATTAAAAGAGAAAAAATTTCAACCCCCCTGCAAACTAAGGATGGAAAAAGAGAAAAAAGTTGACTCACAAAACCCCACAAAATCTCCTTTCTTTCTTTCTTTGTTTCTTCCTTCCTTCCTTCCTTCCTTCCTCTCTTTCTCTCTTTCTTTCTCTTTCTCTCTCTCTCTCTTTCTTTCTTTCTTTCTTTCTTTCTTTCTTTCTTTCCTTCCTTCCTTCCTTCAGAGACAGGGTCTCACTACACAGTACAGGCTGGTCTTGAACTCACTTATGTAGTCAGGCTGGCCTCAAATTCCCAGAAGGCCTCTGCTTCAGCCTCTTGGGTACTGGGATTACAGGCATGCACCACCATATGCAGCTTCTTTATATTTTTGAATGAATGGCCCCTTTCCAGGATCTGTAGTCTTGAAATCCAGAAGTTCATGTTTTTTTTTCTACCTGTCTTTATGGGCTGATAGTCTTGTGCAGTGGCCCCACAAGCTCCAGAGGTCCCTCTGTCCTTTCACCCTAGACTGTGGCAACTATCCAAGCTGGGGCATATCCTTGTTTATTCTGGTAGTTGGGGAACTCAATCAAATCACTGGTCTCTGGTGGCTGTAGGCAGCAGACTGGGGTTGAAGCTGACTACTGGACTCAATGCTAGAACTTTCAGATCCAGTCACCTCTGAAAACCACACATGCTGAGCCTGGCTTCTCACCATGGATAGCAATGCCCCATGGCGTGTGTTTAAATTCTGAGGGGTCTGTTTCTAGCCTGCATCCTCTCTACAACTGTCTTTTATCCATTTGCTGTGGTTTGGTAATGCTGCAAATCCTGAAGTGAACTTTTTGTGTCATGGTTTTGTGGCTCAGTCTTAAGTAATTAATCCTATAATGGCTCCTAATTAAACCTCTGTTGTTGTAGTCCGAATTTACATGGGAAACGATTTAATGCAGGACACACAATTGATATAATTACTTTATAATATTCACCCAAAGAGTCAAATGCAGAAGAATGTAGGAGGTCTGTCCATACACTAGAATCCAGAGAATCTAGCTGAGGGCCTACATGCCACAGCAATATCCTACACAAGTTAAGCTAAAGACCAAGAGCACATGGCAAGGTCCTCTATGAGTCCAGCTGGAGGCCTAGAGCCCATGACAGTGTCTCATGTAAGTCTGTATCAAGGATCTGCCCTGGGAAGGCCCAAAGGTCAGTGGTGGAAGCTGGAAAGTATGCACCAGGAGGATGAGGGATCTGTGCCAACAGGCTGAGGGGTCTGCACTGGAACCAGGAAGTGACATTCAAGGTAAGGACTAGAGCTCTTGTGAAAAGAACTGCGGCCATCCTCTGCAAGAGCAAGGACCTGAGCTCCTCCAGTGATAAGCAGCTGAGTCCATATCAGGAAAAGTGGTGTGACAAGCTTCTCCAGGAGAATCAGCAGTACACCGTCTTCCTCTTCAGTCTGTTTTTATGCTTTGGCAACAATTCTCAGGAGGGCCTTTCACATCCAGAACCATGCTGATTCAGTTCAGCTGGGTGATACAAGTTGACTGTTAGTTAATCCACTACATCTATTATGACAAGTCCCTCACTGGATTTCTTTTCCAACTCTACCCTGCCATGAGGGAGTCACTTTGGCATGAAATACCATGCTGTTTTGTCTGAAATACTATGGGCTTTTCTTGGGGTAGCACGGCTGGCCCAGTCTATTCTGTCTCCTTAGATCTACTGACTTCTGGGCTTCCTTTTTTCTCCCTGAGCATTGGCCTCATCCTTTCAGGTCAGTTGGTAAGTTGATTAGGACTCTGCTGGCCTGTGCCAAGGGGAAGGAAAATACAGAGCAGACTTGAGTTGGCAGGTGGCCACAGCCAGGGTACAGAATCCACAGTGCAGAGTTTGCTGGCATTGCTATCTCTTAATATTAGGATTAATGATGTTTTAATTATATTTACTCCGTATTTTTCTTTTCTTTCTTTCTAATATTTTGTTATCATCTTCCATTGTTAGTGATAGAAATACAAACTGATCTAAGTCTCACTTCCTTGTGAGCAACGTGTTATTCCATTCTACACATTTTTATGCTTTTCTCTGCTTGATGTTCTGTAATTTCTGCAGTATGTGTTTGGATATTTTTGTCTCTTCATTAATTCTGACATATTTACTTTTGTGGGTATGGATTCATCTTTGTGGATAATTTTCTCTTTAAAAATTTTTAAAATTATTAATCACTTCCACTCAGCTGTTTTGTGGAATTTTTGATACCTATGATAGTACTCCTATATCTACCTTTCTATCTTCAGTTTTCTACTCACATCTTTTCATAGTATAATACTGTTTATAAAATAACTTTTTTCAGTATTAGGAATTGATCCCAAGGCTTGAGCATTCTAGGCAAGTACCCTATCCTTGAGCTACAACACTAGCTCTTAGCACTGTGTTTTAGGATTACAGTTAACCTCAATCTTCCAGCTCAGTTACTTGATACTTATATATGCCATTTTCAAAATTCAGTCCTTATACTGATTGAAATATTTTTGAAGCAATAGTTATAGTTTAAATTTCCAATTATTTCTAAAATAGTCTTATGTTCTTTTTCATATCATACTTGTTCTATTTTACGAGTGCAGTGTCTTCAAATCTCTCTGGTATATGCAAAGCTTTTGTGTTTTTGTGAAGCAAACAGGCATACAGTAGTGGCATTTTATGCTTCTTTCCTGATGAAAAAAGTCCATATTGCTGAGCCATGTTTCATGCCATTTCTGGTTTTATAGCCTGTTTGTTTCCCTATCCACTGAGGAAGCCGATGGAAAGCCAGGGAAAGGTCTTTGGTTGTTGTTTTTTGGTTTTCTGAGACAAGGTCTACCTGTGCAGTTCAGGCTGGCCTCGAATTCACTATGTAGCCTGGGCTGACCTCGAACTCCAGGAGACTCTTCTGCTCATCCTCCCGCCCATCCTCCCAAGTGCTGGGATTATAGGTATGTAGTACCACGCCCATCCAGGGACAGGTCTAGCTGAAATTCACAGAACAAATCTTTTCCCGCTAGAGCTCTTGAAATTTCCAGGGGGAGGACAGTGGCAGATGAAGAAGCGAAGACAAGAGTCGGAGTGCAGAAAGCTGAGGTGCGGCGGAGCCCTCTCTCCTCAAGGGAGGGAAGGAGCTGCCCAACAACTGCAGTTCATTCATTTATACAACCAGCAAGAGGTTGATAACAGGTAAAACCCCTCTCTCAATGGGAGGAAGGACCTGCCTAACAACTTGTTTGTCTGGCTGGCATTGGTCACTCGTGTTCTCAGGGCTGGCCTTGCTCTAGTCCCCTTGCATGTGTGATCTCTAGCTCAGCCACTCCCCACATTAACTAGGTAGGTTCCTGTTGAAGGGTGTTCTTTCTTGGTCATTAATGGAAGAAAAATATTCTCCCATTCCCTGCCATTCTGAGGAGTCCAGACTAGATCCTTTCTACAGACCTCCTCAGAACCTATTCTCTAATCTTGTTTTAGCTCTTGTCCATGAATTCCTGTTCACTTTTTTCCCTCTGGGTGCTGGGAAATTAACCCAAGGCTTTGTGCTAAGCTACATTCCCAGTCCTCCATCCTCCTTTTTTTTGAGACAGGGTCTCGCTAAGTCCCTAAGTTGCCTAGGTGGGTCTCAAACTTGCAGTCCCCCTGCCTCAGCTTTCCAGAGTTCTAGGATTATAGGTGCAGAAACATCCAATTAGAACTGCTGTTCACCTCTTTATTTCCCTTTTCAGGGAAAGCAGACAGCTAGATGCATTGAAAATATTTTTCTTATACTAGGCTATTAGTAGGGTACTTTTTTTTTTTTTTTTTTGGCTTTTTGAGGCAGGGTTTCACTATGCAGTTCAGGCTGGCCTTGAGCTCACTTTGTAGCTCAGGCTGGTCTTGAACTCGCAATGATCCTCCTACCCCAGCTTCTGAGGTGCTGGGATTACAGGCATGTGCCACCACACCTGGATAAAACGGACTATCAATTTACTTTTTTTTTTGCAGAGCCAGGTATTGAACTCAGGACATTGCACTGGCCAGGTAGGCAGGCGCTCCCCACTGAGCTATATCTCCAGCCCTGCTACTCCTAACTGGGGTTCACACTGCAGTCCAGTTTCGGCTGGTTCCTGGATATCTGTAAGCCAAAATGATATTGTTTTTATTTTCATTTTGTTTTGTTTTTCATGAGGTGGTTATAGGGAGTTCCTCAGGAAGCTGTGTATGTTAGTTTGGGGAGTGGTTGCAAATGTATTTGCTCTTTCTTTACTAATGAAGGTATAGCTTGCTCTAAAAATTTTAGGATCTTCTATCAAGTCTTGATGGACAATCCATATAATATCTGTCTGCAATAGACACTTGAAAATTATTAAATATTCTGAGTCATAAGGCCGGAGCTATTTCACTTGTAGTTTAGATGTAGAACTCTGTATTACCCTAGGTTCTGCTCAAAACTGGCAGTTGTAAAGTTACTTCCTTCAGCAGGTGGTTGTATTAATGGGCCCAACGAATGTGCTTCATGTGTCTATGCACATGGACTTAGAACTCTGAGCCTCTTGGTGTTCTGACTTTCAGGCTGGCAATGAGACTTGCTGTGGTCCATAGGATAGTAGTTAACTTGATTTAAGAAGAGGCTCAAAAAGATGCTTGTGGACTTCTGTTTCCTTTTCTGGACCCTGTTATTAGGGTGCTGAAGGATGTGAAGCCATATGGGAGGGAGCTAAGTTTTCCCAGCTGAAACCCAAGGTGACTCACAAAAAATAATAAATGGCTTAGTTTTAAGCCATTTGTTCTGAAGCATGATGGGAATGGCAGGTCGTTTGTACCCTTCAAATTGACACTATGGACTTTGTTTTTTCATACTTGTAGGCACCTCAAGGTACAGTAACTTGGGAGAAGATATTCTTAAGTGACCTCAGGAAGCTGGACTCTGGAAAGTTTTCTTGAATATCCTCCAAAGTTTCAATCTCACCAGCTGTCACTGCTGGGCAGTGCTGATTTCTGCTTACTCTGCCTTCCAAATCCGTGACAGTGATCCTATTGCCAGAAACCAAATCATATATAAAATTCTAACCTCAAGAGAGTACTGCAAATGTGATATTTAGCTATTGAGATATTGATACATGGGGGCAAAATATAGACTAGAAAGGGCTGTGAATAGATAGCAAGTGCCAGCAGAAAATATCCAATACTTTCATAACCTGCAACTTGAAAAAATATTGCTGACCTAAATCTATCTTTCCAGCCTTCGCTCTCACTTCCCCTTAAATGTCCCCTTCCCCAGCCCAACAGGACAACTGGTGAATCTCTGACCACCCCATCTCTCTATTCATCATGCTTACCCATTCCTTTCTTCAACCCTTCCTGTTAAAGTCCTGTGCATCTGTCAGAGCTAACTTAAATGCCATTTACTCTAGTTAGCTTTTATGGATCCTCTTAAGTAAGTGCTTCCTTCTACCCTTTAAAATTGTTTCACGTGTTGTACTTCTTTCATGATGCCTGTTTTGCTTCACCTGTCTTTATTGTAATATTTGTATGTCTTTAATTGCATTTTTTGACTGTGTACCTTGGGAATAGAGATCATGTCTTAGTCACATTTATGTCCTGTGTAATACAGCATTTTGGACAACACATCCCGTCAGTGTATGTTTACTACTTATTGAAAGAGATTCACGACAGTGAGACATATTGTGCTACATGTTCAGATGAATCTGCATGGGAATCACCACCAAGGAGTTTATACACTGCCCAAACTGGACAGTGTTTCAGTCATGTACTTTCAAATAGGAAGAAGTTCATAGCACTTTAAATAGGGCCAGTTAGTGAGTTGGGCTCTCTCCCAACCTACCAGGGCAAGATTCAATTCAAGAAGTGAGGGGAGAAGTCAGGAAATGTATTCTTTTGAAGCTTATGTTTAATTAATAAGATTTTGATGTGGGACATACTTGAAATAGGAGAAAGAGCTAATAAAATGTTCACAAATGCCTTTTATGTCCTAGCCACTCCTGTCGTTTTCTCAGGCTTAGCTTAAGAAGTGAAAAAGAAGCTTTGGGGCTGGCAGTTATAGAAAACTGTCTTCTCAGGTCCTGCAGTACCTGAGGCTTCTGGTACATGTTACTCTCAAGTTCCCTGACCCAGTGACTGGTGGCATCTCTCCGCATCCTCCTGGTGGAAGAGACTGCTGATGGATTTGGGCTTCAGACAGGATATCTTTAATTGACTTTAGCTGTTGACTTGACATTCACAGGACTTTGCTCTGCCATGTTCTATTAATAGGAGAAGATGGGTGGGGTGGTGTTGCTGGTGCCATATTCTATTCAGATGCTCGTTGTGCTTTGGAAAAGAGAGGAAGCCAAGAAGGAAAGGAAGAGGTGTAGTCTGTGGTCTTTGAGTCCAGCAGACTGTGGGTCTATAAATTTCCCTACTCTGAAGCCCTGAGTGAGACTTATGTTTTATGGGCCCACAGAGGATGAGCTTCTCTCTGTGAAAACACGGACGTAAAGTGTTGTATTCAGACGTGACAGATGACTGCCCTCTGTTGTTTCAGAATTAGGAACATGGGAGTTCCAAAATCTGGATGCTGGTGGAAAAATCAACCAGTATAGCAGTCACTGAGGAAAGCAGCTCAGCAAGATTTTGTTTTACGCTCTGCCAATCCCAACTCACCAATGTGCAGGCTACGTATGTTTAGAATTAGCAAGTACTGTTTATCCCCCACTTCCCAGTTGCCCATCCCCCACGCTTTCAGTTGCTTATTTGAAGTAGAACTAAGCTTGCAGGCTTCTTGCAGGTCACCCATGTCTCCACACAGGTGCAGTGCAAACAGCTCCTTCCCAGATCAGCTCTTCCAGCTGACCACCTTGCTCACTGACTCTCGTTAGGTCTGGAGCTATTTTCTCTGCATGGCTCTCTGGAGGGCTAACAGACTTTTAAGAAACACCTGCAGCAACGACAGAGTCTATACAGAAACCTGAGTTTTCAGCGACAGTTTTAAAGAGTACCTTGTTGGTGGGGCCAGTTCTTTACCCAGATAAATGGAACAGTGGCCACGAGACCAACTTAATCCAGCATCCACATTCACTTCTTTTCTGCAGTGATGTGCCCGAGCTCTGATGCCTTCATTTCCCCTTCATTTGCAACAGCAAAGCCTCCTTGACCAGAAAAATAAATGTGCTGTTGGCAAGAGCTGAATAGAAGTCTGCTTAAATGATTTTTAATTTATGTTAAAATGCTAAGAGCAGTTTTCCAGGTCCCCATTGAATAGCTCACAAAATGAAATTTTCAAAGCCTACCTTTATAAAAGAACTAAAAGATTTAAAAAACATTGCCTTTAATTTTAGCTACATCTTACTGTATCTTTTATTTCTGCCCCCCTGAGATTGAAGCAGCTGGGTGGGAGTTTATTGGTCTTAGAAATGTGGTGTGGAAGTCAGAGACCAGTTTTCTATTCCTGCCTCAGGAGCAAAAAGTGGTACAACAGTGAGCTTATAGTTTAGTTTACAGCCCCACTTCTCTTCCTGTGAAACGGACATGGCCTTAGAGGTTAAGTATGTTAAGAAGCATAACTGGTTTTTGAAGAAAATACTTTGCATTTCTTTGTGTTTTTACATTTGTAACGTGTGTGTTTCTTTTGACTGGCATCTGCTTGGAAAGGAACCACAAAAATAATTGGCTAACAAACTTGCCCTCAGTACTCTTGATTATTGTAGCCTGATTTTTAAACCAGGTTAACTTTTGTCTGCCACTTGATATGCATCTGGGTTAGTATTTCAACAACTGAGTACTGAACGCAGATGCAGCTAAGGAGACATATACCCAGGTGATGAGAGTTTAAAGCATAAGAATCTTCTCAAAAGACAAAACTAGGTCATGAATGTGCTATTTTAAGAAAAAGTTTGCACCGTGCACTCTCTAAATAAATAGAAACACTGGTAAAAATGATATTATACTGACTTAGGGTGGCAATCATTGACTATTCTTCACAGGAGTTGTGGATCAGCCCATGTATTTTTACGGTTTTAAATTTGCCTAGCACTGTGCAGTGTTCTGTGGGGGAATTCTAAAGACCTGTCTAGGTTTTACAGTGTACTTTAAGGATACAAAATTTAAACATACACACATGTATCAATGTACATATTAACACAAGTTATGGGTGGTAAATGAGATCCGTTATTCTGAATACAAGCAGCTCAGAAAAAAAATCAACTAGCTTTCTTAGACCGGACAGTGGGGTCATCCTAAATTCTCTGCTTCTTCCCACATTTCCTATTACCCTCTGTTCTGAGACCAGCTTTGAAAGGCTCAGAGGATGCTCAATATCTCAAGAACTGGGATAGGCTCAAGGTTTATTACGGTTTAGATCTAGAATGTTTCGTAAAACTCTCATGCACCCAGGAGCAGGGCTTTAACAAGGTGATTGGACCATGGCAGCTTTATACCCATCTGTGGATTCATCCGCGCGTGAGCTCAGCAGTGAATGTGCTGTCAGCGAGCGGGGCCTGGTTGGGTTGGGCCACGGGCAGCGCGGGCTGCCTGCTCTGTCTCCCTCCCGCTCGCTCTGCTTCCTGGCTGCGATGATGTGAAAAGCTCTCCCCTGCCATTCTCACCCACCACGCTGTTTCTCCCTCGGAGCCGGCTGAGCGTGGACTACACACGCTCTAAGGCAGGAATAATATGATGGATGAGAATAAAAATATCTTCGCTCTTTTAGGTCGTTAATGCTCAATGTTGTGTCCCAGCGATTCAAAAGTGACTAAGACAAGATTGTTGCTGACCCCACTCCTTATTTCTCATTTCAATTGTTCTCTCATTATTTGCTTTTTAAAAAGAGTATGTTCTTAAACTTCTCAAGTTGCCCTAATGTTTAAATCAGTGAACCGATTTGGACTGACTAGCTACTCGAACCCAAAATGTTCCCCAGAAGCCCGTGTGGTCAAAGCTTGGTTGCGAGGTTGGTGCTACTAAATGTCTTGGAGGGAGGCCTTTAGGTCCTCGAGGACATGCCTTGAAGCGGATGGTAAGGGTCCTCTGTCCTTTCCGTTGCATTTGCTGGCCATGAGCTGAGTGCATTTGCTCTGCTGCACACTCTTGCTGTGATGTACTGCCTCACCATGGGCATAAAGCAGCAGTGCCAACCCATCATGAGCTGAGAACTCTTAAAACTGTGATCCAAAATAAGCTCTTTCTCTAGAAGTTGATTATCTCACGTATTTATTGTAGTGTCAGAAAGCTGACTAACATACTATCCAACTCTAACCAGGCACTTCTCTGAGTTAAAGCTTCTAGTTTAATTGCCTAGTTCCTTGTCTGGCAATTCGTCCCCATCCAGCTCAAGGAGCTGGTGTAACAGATTCTGGTTGCAGTCTCCATTTCCTAGCCTTACTCGCCCGTTATTCTGTCTGCCTTAGTTCAGTGTTCACGTGGTAAGTAGAGTTCAGCGAATACTCACTCTCTCCTTCTTCACCCTATGGAGCGAGGATCCTATTGTATGGCTTTGACCAGGAGAATGTATGTGGACGGGATGGTGTACCAGCTTTGAGTAGAAGCTTCAGAAGACATGGCCCATTTCTGCCTATCACCACCAGTCCCTGCACTTTTATCATCCACCAAAAACCATTGTTCCACCATCTTAGATCCTGAAGTGAAAGGCCCACAGAGTGCACCCAGGTCTGCCCATAGTCTATGGCCAAGACTGGACTAGTCCACCTAAGCAGGAACCAACCACAGCTCCCCCACAGGCCCTTGGGTAAGAACTGTTTGTTGTAAGCCACTAAAGTTGGAGATTGTGTGTTGTGGTGGTAAAAACTGATGTATACACCTGAATTTCTATAAAAACTTTCTACCTAATCTTTCTGGCTCCAGTCTTAACTTCCCCTCATTTGTCCTCCACATTGGATTACATAAAACATGCTTCATGAGCTGCAGTCTCACCAACTAAAAATTCGGTACAGACTAAGCATCCTTACTTGACCAGCGTCACCTCCCACTGCTCTGTCTTGAATTTTACACACCATTCAAAGCTCCTGCAATTCACAATCCTTTCAGTGTACTCTTTTGCAAATATTGTCACTTCTTATTCGAACATTTCTGTCTTGATCTCCTCCCTCTACCACCCATCCAGCTCCTTCACCTGCAACACTCTTGCAAGGTTTGTGTTGTCTGTCTGGGACTTCCTCGGCTTCCCCAAACTCTCTATAAACAATTTGCACAGATCCACGATAGCATGTCTTGTTTTGAAATAGGTTATTGTTGATGGAGACTGGACAGGACTGCCACTATCTTGATCAAAGCCCACCATTTCAGATCTAAATCTCTATTTATTTAACCTTTGGTTTCTGGGCAAAACAGCTAGATTACCAAAAAAAGGAATAAAAAATCCCCTTCTGAAGTTTCCTTAAAGTCTCCTGTAAGGAGACACTCCCACCCCTTGCAAACTCCTACAGCCCTCCCTGAGTCTGTAAGAGAGCACTTTTTCCACTTCTGGCTGCCCCATCAGAGTGGTCCCTCTCAGGTTTGCCAATAAACCTGCTTGGGCTGTCGAGTTCCCATCCTGCCTCTCCCTGCTCTCAATTTTTATACCTTTCTTTCAGCTCAATCATCTTTTTATTATCAGGACTTAAGATTGTTCCAGGTATATTTTAGGCACTTAATCAATGATGTGAGGAATGTTTAGCAGATTTTTTACTTGAATCTACTTTGTGTCCTCATCTGATTGACCCATTATCACTTCAGGTATTATTTTTGGTCTCTCACCAAGGTGTTACTCCTGGAACTAGATTTGAAATACTGAGCAAACACACCTATGTCACCAAGACTGACAAGAAATAAAGTATTCCCAGCACCCTTGATGTTTTTTGTATGTTACTACAACCTCTCAGAGATAAGCATTGTTCTGACCTCTATCGCTTGGTACTTGCTTTCATATAAATGGAAGGTATGCCCACTTTCCTGATTGGCTTTTTTAACATTATAATCTGAAAAAAATTAAGTTACTGCAGATAGCAGTAGTTCATTTTGATGGTTGTGTAGCGCTTTGTGGTAGAATATGTCACAATTTTCCATTCTAATGCTAATAGATATTTAGGTTGCTTCCAGTTTTTGATGCTTATGAATAGAGATGCTATGAACATTTTGTGTGTGCCTTCTGGTACAAATTTATGAATTTCTATTGGACTTTTGGGTAATGTGGCATTTATATTTTCACCCTTTGAGATATGTCTATGCTTCTTTTCAAAGTGACTGTACCAAGAGTTCTTGTTTTATTTCCTCACCACCTCCTGGCATTGCCAGTCTTTTTATTTTTAGTCCTTCCAGTAGACATGCATTGGGTTTAATTTGCATTTTTCTTAAGTGGGAATAAGCAGCCACCAATAATTTGCATTTTTCTAACGAGGATCATCGAGCATTTTTTTTCACCATGTGAATATACACTTTTGTAAATTCCCATTTTTCTATTGGACTATCTTTTTCTCTTATTTATTTATAAGAATTCTCTGAAATTAATTTGTTAATAGTTTGTATACTATTTTTTGCTTCAGTCTTTCCAAGAGCATTTGACCTGTAATTTTCTTTTTTTATTACATTTTTGTTTTGGATAAAGAATATTCTGGTCTCCTGAGTTAGAAGAATGTTCTCTCTTTTCCTGTACTCTGGAAAGGTTTACTATGAGAGTGGTGATGTTTTTAATTTCTTCTCTAAAAGTCAGTGAAAATAGTGCATAAGAGTATAGGCCCTGAGATCAAGCTGTGGGGTTGAATACTGACTTTACTGCTTTCCTATAACTTGCTTGGAGAAATTATATAGCCTCTTTGTGCTTCAACTTTCTATTCTATGAATTGGGGATAATGAGAGTACATTTACTCTATTAAATCATTATCAGGTTCTCATATGTTACATGTGGAATTCTTAGAGTTATTTTTGGCACATTGTTGGAGTTTTAAAATCATTAGCTATTACTGTTATTTATCCACTTAATTAGGGTTTTGCTCCTGGTGTGATCTTCTGTAGAACCTGAAGCTCTCTCTCTTTTGTGATATCGGCTCAACAGTAAGCCTTACACAGATCAAGGAGATAAGTGGAACTTCTGAAAGGGATACCAAAACCTTTCACACTTGGCCTTTCCTTCAGCATATTTTTCTCTGTTTTGTGAAATGTCAGAAAAGAGGCATAAGAAGCTTTCCATGGAAATAGTACCCAGAGAAAGCCATGGATCTTAGTCATACTGCTTTCTTGGGGTTTTGGCAATGTCTGAGGCGGGTGTGGGTCCATATAGCAAATATTCCAGTGGTTAGAGAAGAGTCAAGACTTTGGGTTTTTACTGCCTGGGTAACTGACCTCTGAGATCTTCAGTATTTCTTTTTAAGAGGAAGCCTAGCCTTCTCAAGGTGTGGTTTGAATTCCTGATTTGGTTGTTGTTAGGGGCTCTAAAAATTCTGTGCAGTTTTAAAGCAATGATACTCATTGCCATGTAAGTCTCCCCCCTCCCCTCCAAACTACCTTCAGCCTTTGTGTCACTAAGATATCACTGAAGTGGGATGTTTGTTTCCATCTCACTTATATCTGAGACACATGGATGTCTGATTAACTCTGAAACCATTAGCACCACATCTTCATTAGAAATTAGGATTAAAAAGGTTTTCTAGGATTTTCTTTAATCTTCCAGCTTCACTCGTGTTTCTCTCTGCTTCTTCTGTATCTTCTCTCAGGTCCGCATTTTGCCTTGGGATGAATAACCTATGCCAGCACTCCTGTTCCTCCCTCCCCTGCCAGACACACAAACTCCACTTGGGGAGTGCCCAACCAATAGTACCTCACTGTGCCCAACTCTTCTGCTCCTTTCTGAGCAAAGAACAAGTAGATGACAAACCATTGGGGTCCCCAGTGGTCACACATTCCTGGTCTCTGGAGGAGAAATCACTCCTTTCAATGTGCCCTACGATCCTGCCACAGGAATCTTTGCCATTTCAAAAAATAATTTTCGTGAGTTTGTGCTTTTACTTAACCTCTGCTGTTTGAAATTCTACTCATCTTTCACAGCACAGATCACCTTATTTGTGATGTCCTTCTGATGTGAGAATGAGATTACTCCTTTGGATTAGCGTTGCATCTTGTTTACACCCCTATTGTAATGTTCCCATCAGTCACAGATGTGAATCGATTCAAAATTCTAGATGTGTGAGCTATATTAGATTTTATTTTTCAGTCACTCAATCTTATCTTTTGTCAAGTCATAAATTTTCTTCCCTGTCTCCCAGAAGCCTCACCTACATTTATATATGGTAGAGACCTGGACAAGGCTATATTTTACCCTTGACTCTGGGCTCAGCCAAGGAACTTATTTTGGCCAGTGGGATATCAGCAGGCATGATCTGATCAGAAGTTTGAAACCTATGTGCAGGATTAGATTTGCTCAGTCTTCTACCTTCAGTGGCACCATGACTTTGAAGAACGAGGCTGAGTGAGTCCACTCATTTCAGAAAAGGGGTGAGAGCCATGAACAACAGACTTTACTCCCTCTCACCAGCCTAGGTCAGCTAACTCCCAGCTGACCTGCGGCACATAAATTAAATAAATGGATCCTCTTTGAAGCCACAGATTTTTGGGATAGTTTGTTATTTAGCATTTTTTAATTAGAACTAGCATTGTATAAACCTGGGAGTTTTATATTATTGGATATGTCATTGTTCCTATATCCTGCTTGGTCATCAGTCCATTAAAGAGGCTGTTTTATCTTTCTCATGTTGACCAACAAGTCCCTAGAGCCTTATCATACTCTTTCTCAGCAACTTTTATGCCCTCACGGGGCATGGGAAACTCAGGCTGTTCAAGGAAGGCCTGCTTAGTTACCCTGTACTGTAAAGCAGCTCTGAAAGACCTGTCCCTTGCCTGTGCTTCACACAGCAATCAAGGCCTAGACCCTTTGACATATCCAATTCAAACCTCTCTCCTAACTTTGAGACCTAATTTTGCAACTGGCTACTTGAACCCTCCTCTAAAATTTTCATATCTTAAATTTGTTCAAAATGGAGCACATCCTTGCCTTGATCTAATCTTTCTCCAGGTTCCTTAATTCAGTAACTGGCATCACCATGTACATGGTTGTGTGGGAAGACCCTGGAAATGTGGTTTCCAAAACTCTTATGAGATTTCCAATTGCTGACACTTTCTTTTTACTTCAGGACACTCAGTTAGTTGAAGCATAGCACCATACGAAATGTGTACAATTTATGAATAAGGATCTTGATGAACGTTCACAAGGTGAACATACCCATTTCTCATCTACTCAGATCAAGGAACAGGATGTTACCAGCACCCTAGAGTCAATCTGCACCCTCTTCTAGTAGCAGTCTCCTCCAGGGTCACCAATCTTGTTCTGTCACCATAGATTATTTTGGTAGTTTCTTGAGCTTTGCCTAAATAGAACCATATGATATGTATTCTTTTGTGTTTTCTTTAGCGCAATATTTATTATCTTCGTAAAATTCATGGTGTGCATGGCAATAACCATTCTTTCCCCTTCCTTTGGATGGATATACTATAATTCATTTATCTATTTGTTGGTTGAGATTTGGGTTGTTTCCAGTGTTTGCCTTTTATGAATGGTGCTGCTGCAGTAAACGTTCTTGTGTCCTTGTATCTGCTTTTTTTTTTTTTTTTGAAAGATGTATGCATTTCTATTTGTTATCCACCCAGGAATGGAGTTTCAGGACCATAGACAGACGTGTGTTAAGCTTTGGCAGGTATATTCACAGTTTTCTGAAGAGGTTACTCTAAATTCCCACTATGAAAGTATGAAAATTTTAGGGACCTGACATTTTTACCAACGTTGGATATTGTCAGTCTTTCTCTGTTTAGCTATTCGAATGTGTGGACACTGATTTCTTTGTTGTGTTTTACAATTTTCATCTCCCAGATGGTGTCTAATGTGGTTGCCTTGTATTGGCCATTCGTATATCTTTATTTCTAAAATTCCTGTTCAAGTCTTTAAACTGTTATTAGTCTGCCTTTTGCCCTCTCTTTTATATGGTAGAATTTTGGGGGGTATATTTTTGTGTATATTCTATATATTTGTCTGTGGTTGTATATATATGCATTCCAAATATCTTCTAGGTTTTGGCTTATTGTCAGTACTTTGAATGCTGTCTTCTGAAAGACAGAAGTCTTTAATTAAATGAAATGTAATTATCAATATTTGTCTTTATGAATCTTTTGATCTTATGTAAGAAATAGTTTTCTGACCCCAAATCATGCCTATATCCTCCTGTTTTCTTCTTTCTAGAAGTTTATTATTTTATATTTGGGTCTGCTATTCATGCAAAAGTAATATTATACTGACAAGTGATATAAACACTGCATTTCTATTTGCAATAATAGTGCCTAGTACCCTTGTTGGTTTGCTGTTATCTGTGCGCTTATTTTATATGGCTTCTTCTATGCTGGAGTACCTTCTTTCTATATCTAACTTGTGGATGCTTTTTAATATGTAAGGATGCTGAACATTTTCAAATGCTTTTGCTGCATTGATTGAGATGATTATACTTCATTTTGTCAATGTAATAGATCCCATTTCTTGACTTGAGTATATTGAATCATCCTTACATTCCAGGGATAACATCCTGCTTGAATATGGTTTATGGCATTTTTTTATGTACTATTGAATCTGACTTGCTAATCTTTGGTTGAGAATTTATGCTTATCAGAAATATTGGCCTGTAATTTTCTTTTCACGTAATATCTTTGTCTGATTGTGGTCTGCTTATAAAGTTACTTTAGAAGTGTCCCTTCTTCATTTTTTTGGAAATAATTTCAGAAAGATTTGTATTAAGTCTTCCTTAATGTTTGATAAGATTAAACCACGGAATTTATGGAGCTGGTATTTTATTTTGATGGGAGACTTTTTAGTTTTGATTCATTTTTTAATTCATTATTTATCTTTTCATGTTTTCTATTCATAATTCAGGCTTAGCAGGCTATATGTATCAGGCAATGTAATAATTTCTGCTAGGTTATCCAATTTGTTGGTGTATAATTGTTCAGAGTAATTTCTTTATATTGTTGTATGGTCAGTGATATGTCAACTTTTTTATTTCTTATTGTATTTGATTCCACTATTTTTTTTAGCCTACCTAAAAATTGGAAATTTTATCTTCTCAACAGCAACTCAGTTTTTTAAATCTTATCCACTGTTTACTAGTATCTATTTTATTTGTTTATATATATATTTTTTGTTTGTTTTTTTCTACTGACTTGATTCTTAGGTTTGTCTTTTTGTAGTTCTTATAACATTAAGGTGTTATAAGACATATAACATTAAGTTGTTTATTTGAGATCTTTCTCTTTTTTCCTTGGATGTGGATGTTTGTTGCTATAAACTTCCCTGTTAGAACTGCTTTGGCTACACTATATGAGTCTTGTGTGTGGTGCTTCTATTCTTATTTATTGTAAGACGTTTAAAAAATTTCTTCAACCCCACTGATTGTTCAAGAGCTAGTGTTTAATTTCTGTATATTTGTGGATTTTCCATGATTTTTCCTGTTAACTGATTTCTATTTTCATACTATTGTGGGCAGAAAAGATACTTGATATCTGTAATGGTTCATGTCTGGATGTCTCCCCAAAGCCTCGTGCAGTCATGGGGAACAAGCTTGTTGGAGGTGGCTGAACCTACAGTTTGTGGTTGATTCATGGCCTAATGCTGGGATTAAGGATATGAGTGCGACACCTACCTTATGGAGGGTAGCCTTGCGTACAATATAAGGGCGAGAAAGAGGCTTGGCTGTCCCTGTGCCATGTGCCACACTGCCTTAGATCCAGCTGATTATGGACTGAAACCTTTACAAACTGTGAGCTAGATAAACCTTTCTTCCTTTTAACTTTTGATGTCAGATATTTTGTTCCAGAAACAAGAGAAAAGTAACTAAAACAGTGTTTGGTACCAGAAATGAGGTTGTTGCTGTGACTATACCTGATTATGTAGTTTAGGAGCTTTTGGAAATGGCTTGTGGGAAGAATTTGGAAAGGTTCAGAGATACTGACTGAAAAAGTAGCACTGGAATGACTTAGGCTATTCTGTATGGGAGATTCTCAGAGCTCAAAACACCAGAAGGCTAATAGAAATCCTGCCAGTGAAGACCAGACTTGGGAGGTTTCTGATAGGAAGAAGAATTGCATTGGCTGCTGGCCTCCACACAATATGTGTTATGGCTTGGCAGACAGTTTGTCTGCATTTTACTTGTGTCCAGAGACTTTGCATGAGACTAAGGTTAAGGGCAACAAACTAATCTATTAGAAGAAATTTCAAGGCAGTCTAATGTTCAGGCAATGGCATGGCTACTGTTGGGAGATTTTAGCCAGTTTTATGTTGAGAATCAAGAGCAGAGGCCAGCGGAATGATTTAAAACATTGTGAATTTGGCTGGAAAGGAAGCCCCACTGGAGCTGTGGACTAGATAGATAAGGCAGAGGAGACCTTGACTGCTGAGAAGGAGCAGGAGAATAGGAAAGATGGCCTGAAAGTACCACAAGAAGCAGTAGGACTTCATATTTGCAACCTCAGAACTGCAAAAGTGAAAGACTTCTTTGAGAATAAAATCCCAGAGCATCATGTTCCAGAGTGGTGGCAGCCTAGAGAAGTTTTTCCTTGGAATCAGATTCTAAGTGCTCAGTGATCCTTGCACTTTACCCTTATCATCAAGAGAGAGGGAAGCCTGGCTACTGTTCCTGCTGGCAGCAGATCTTGGCATTATCTGCATGGCACTGGTTTTAGGTGTATCCAGAATGGCAGAGTTTTGGGATCAGGATGACTTCGGCCCAGATTTCAGAAGGCCTGAGAGACCAAGCAGTGTACCCCTGAAGGGGCATTGCGTGAAGCTATGAATTTGGCAGAAAGTTTGTCTGCATTTTGCTTGTGTCCAGAGACTTTGCCTGATTGATTAATCTACCAGAAAAAATTTCAAGGCAGCCAAATGTTGAAGTGGTACCTAGCCCAGTCTAGGGCTTTTAGCCAAGTTCACATTGAGAATCAAGAGCAAAGAGCCCAACAGGATGATTTGAAATCTTGTGAGTTTGGCCACAAAGGAAGCTCCAGTAAAGCTGTGGACTGCAAGGATAGAGCTAAGGAGATCTCAGTTGCTGAGAAAGAACAGAAGAATAGAAAAGATGATCTAAGGGCATCGTTAGATGCAGGCAGTCTCCATGCTTTGCAGCCTCAAAACTGCAAAAGTAAAAGACTTTGCTTTGAGGAGAAAGCCATAGAGTATCATTTTCCAGAATGGTAGCAGCTGCACCAGGTTGCAGAATGGCAGCAGCATAGAAAACTTGTTCCTAAGAATTGGATTCAGAGTGCTTAGTGATATCAGCACTCAACTTGTACAGCAAAGAGAGAGGAAAGCCAGGCAACTGCTCCAACTGGCAGAAATGGACAGAAACCAGCCTTCTTTTTTTTTTTTAATTAAAAAAAAAAGTACAAAAACATATTAACAAACAGACACCAATTAGCATAAAAAATAGTACAATCACAACTAATCTATAGACAAGGTGACATGGTCTCAACAGTGGTTATTGCTTTATCCATTGGTATCTTCGAAGTGTAAATATATGAACCCATATACAGACATGCAAATTTAGTCAGACAATTAATCCTCTCAACAACAGAAAA
>PVLD010026202.1:0-22562 GCA_004027595.1 Dinomys branickii | reverse complement strand
TTTTTTTTTTTTTTTTTTTTTTTTTTTTTTTTTTTTCTTGTTCTCAGTTTCTTGATATCTGCTTATTATTTTCTTCCATCTTTTTGCTTTGGGTTTAATTTTTTTAACTTTCTGATTTCTGAAGGTGATGGCTTTGATCATGCATTTGTGGTTTTCTGAGAAGTTCTAATGGTATAAATTTTCTTTAAAGCATAAGTTTTGAGATAGCTGATAGTTTTAAAGCTTTTACTTTTATTCCATTAAAAATATTTTCTGTTTTCGGTTATTCTTTGGCTTTTCGGTTATTTAGAAGTTCAGAAGATTTTTTTTTTAAATTTTTATTTTTTGTCCTTTTGAGATAGGGTCTCACTGTGCAGTTCAGGCTGGCCTCGAACTCACAACAGTCCTCCTGCCTCAGCCTCCTGAGTACTGGGATCATAGGCATCTGCCACCACACTCAGCTAGAGGCTTTATTTTTTTATGGTGCTGGGGATCAAATCAAGGGCCACATGCATGCTAGGTGGGTGTTCTAACTGAGCTACGTCCTTAGTCCTTAAATTTTTAATTATTTTCTGTGGATTCTAAGTCTTCAAGTACAGTGTAATTGTGGATTTTTTTTTTTACCCTTTTCCCTTGTACTTGTCAGTTTTTCTTTCTTTCTTTCTTTTTTTTTTTTTTTTTGTAGCAGGAATCAAACTCATGATCTCAGGCTTCCCAGGCAAGTGCTTATGCTGCTGAGCTATATCCCCAGTCCTGCTTTTTCTATTTTGAGGCTCTGTGTTAGATACACATTTAGTGTTATGGCTTCTTGGTGAACTGATTCCTTTATCATTATGTAATGCACTCTGGTAATATTTCTTATTCTGAAGTCTATTTATGTATGCATGTTTTTTGAGATAGGGTCTCCCTATGTAGTTGAGACTGGCCTTGAACTCACTGTGTAGCCTAGGCTGTCCTCAAACTTGTAGCAGTCCTCTTGCCTCAGCTTCCCAGGTGCTGGGATTATAGGTGTGCACCACAATGCTCAACCTGAAGTCTACTTTAGTATTAAATCACTCATATTTCTTTTGATTATTGTCAGTATGGTATATGTTTTTGAAATTCTTTTTCTTTTAAACTGTATCCTTTTAAGACCCATTTCTTGCAAGGTACTGATTTTGTTAAGTCCCTTACTTGTCCAAGCTGGAAAATCTCTTGACAATAGTACCTAGACCAATGGTGGTGAATCTACATATGGTGTGCCTGCCATGGCTGGTATGCAGAGCCCTCTGTTGGCATGCTAGCCAGGTCACCTCAGAATTGCTCTAGCATCACCCTAGCAACTGAGCATCAGGTAATAGTGCACATAGGGGCCATGTGCATGCTTGGAAAGGAGTAGCGGTGGAGGCAGGCAGTGATGGCAGGAGCAGTTCAGGCCCTCGGTCTCAAAAAAACGTTTGCCACCACCAAGTACCATTGTACTTAGAATGGTTTGTCAGATGTGAGTACGCCATCTTGTTTCCTTTTGATGCCCTTTTCTTTTATATGGTTTTAAGGGTTATTTTTACCTTTCTGCTGTATCTCTGTGTTAATTTATGAGCTATAACTTGTTATTTTATTGAGATACTGAGCAAAGGCTGCTTCCCAGCGCATATAGAAGCCAGTACTGTGGAAGTGGGCTTTCCAATAGCAAGGAGGTTCATGGTAGAGCAACTGATAGGGAGACCAGACACACTCCCAAGTCTGTCTCCTCGGCTGCTCAAAGCAATAGAAATTTAAGTAGCCTGGATAAAAGGCTATAGAGGGGTGACTGGTTATAACCAGGAGTCTTGGGGGAATAGCCTGCACCTGGTACACTAGACCAAGTGGAACTTGTGGGTCCTTGTAATTGGGGGATTTCCATGTGGTCCATCCTACATGGGCCAGGGATGTAGCTCAGTGGCATAAGTGCTTGCCTGACATAACTATTGATGGCCCCTTTCTTTTGTGTTCTTGAGCCTTGTTCTCAAATTCTACTCACCAGAAACTTGATTCTGCTTGGTGCTCCTGGTCATTTTATGTCAGGCCCTACAGTGTTGTCCTGATAAACAGCTGGCATAAGTTTTTAAAAACAGGGAATTTGGTATTTTATAGCCGAATTTCAGTTGCTTTATGGTTTATGGTATATGTCTTCACTTACTGCACTCTTAGTTTTACTTACACTACTTAATGTATTAGTATAGAAACTTAATAGTTTGCTACTTTTACAAACATCACAAACCTCTGAATGTGATTTTTTATATTTTAAAAAGATTTAAATAAAAATTCTTGCCCATTAAGTTACTCCACATAGTACTTTTATTCTTTTGTACTTACAGAGGATGACTATTTCTTTTAAAGGAAAGGACCCACACCTGTTAGAAGTCATCTTTCTTTATTGCATTAATGTATAGATTTTTCTAAAAACTTAAAATTTCTAGTTTCTTAATTTTAAATTAGGTATTTTTAGTTTGTTATTTTGATAATTGGCCAGACATTTCTGAGTCAGATAGAGTTTGCATGGTGTATCTTTATCCTTTTAACTTAAATATATCTGTGTGTCTTTATATTTAAATGCATTTCTTATGGAGAAGATATATTTGGATTTTGCTTTTTTAAGTCCAGTGTGACAGTGGATTTTACTTGGTATGCTTAGAATATTCACATTTGTTGTAATCTTGATGGGATTTTGTTCACAGCTACCATCTTGTTAATTTTCTGTTACCTTTTTATATGCCTTTCCCACACAGTAGTTTCCGAGATAGGTCTTTTTGTCCTCATTTTATGAAAGAAAAAGTTAAGGTCGTAGAGTCTTACCCAGTGAGTAGAGCAGTGGGCAGAACAGGACCCAGATTTTCTGAATTGGCACCTGTGCTGAATAAATATTTGAAGTGTGAACCACTCTTTTGCTTATTATAACCATCTGCACGAAGACCTTTCCAGAGATGCTCATATTACATGTGACTTTGCCCTCCAAGTTTATTTTTTAAATTTGATATATACAGACAGACAGACAGACAGACAGGTAGATAGAAAGCATTCATCATAGGGAATTTGTACCTGTACGTGATATATGTTGCTTCTTTGTTCCCATTCTCCTTTCCTCCCCTTAACTCCTCTTCTCTTATTATTTATAAAAGTGTTGTGTCCATTTTTTCTTTATTCTCTTTTTTCCTTGTTCTTTTCTTTCACTTTCCCACCTCCCTTGTTCCCTTTCATATCTGAACATTTTCTTTCCAGTATCTATTATCTATTATATGGTTTGGTTCTTTACACTTTCAGCTTCTCACATCAGAGAAAAAATGGATATTTAAACATGTGTGTCCAATATTTTTCACTTTAAGCACATGGTCTGAAAGTGCAGCTATTTAGCTAGAAATGTCTCAAACTTCTCCTTTATGGCAGGGTAGTACTCCACTGTATTAAAGAAGAAAACCCTACATCTTCTTTATCCATTCCTTGGTTGATGGCCATTTGGACTGCTTATAAGATTTAGCTATTACAGCTGGGCATGGTGGCACATGCATATAATCCCAGCACTTGGGAGGCTGGGGCAGGAGGATCATTGTAGGTTCGAGACCAGTCTGGGCTACAAAGTGAGCTCAAGGCCAGCCTGAACTGCATAGTGAGACTCTGTCTCAAAAAAAGAGAAAAAAAGATTCGGCTATTACAAACTGTGCTGCTAAACATGGGATGGGTGTGCATATATCCCTGTGGTATGTTGCTTTTAATGTTTTCAAGAAGATACTAAGAAAGGGGATAACTGGGTCAAATGGACCCTCTAGTTTTAGTTTTTTGAGGCATTCACGGTTGTTACACTGCTGCACACTCACCAGCAGTGGAGTAGGGTTCCTTTTTCCCCACAGCCACACCAGCACTTATTGGTTGATTTCTTGGTAATAGCCATTCTTTCTGTAGTGAGATGGAATCTCAGTGTTGTTTTAATTTGGATTTTGTGAATGGTCAGTGATGTTAAACATTTTTTCATATATTTGCCATTTCTATTACTTTGTCTAAGAGGTGTCTATTTTCAATTCAGCTGCTCATTTTTGGATTGGGCCTTTAAATTTGGGGGATCTGATTCTTTTGAGTTTCTTTTTTTTGAGTTCTTTGTATATTTTAGGTGTTAGTCTTTTGAGGAGCAGCTGGCTAAATTTTTTTCCTATATTATGGGTTGTCTCTTCACTCTGTTGGTAGTTTCTTTTGCTGTGCAAATGCTTTTTAATAAGATGAGATTATACTTGTTCTTTGTGATAGTTCCTGTGTGATCAGGTTTTTGTTCATAAAGTCGTCACCTATACCGTTGTCTTCAACAGTTCCATTTATTTTATCTCCCAGTAGATTTAGTGTTTTATTTTACTATTTAAATCTTTGATCCATTTTGTTATTAATTTGTGAGTAGTGAGAAATATGGGTCTAGTTTTATCTTTGTGAGGTGGAAAGCCAGTTTTTCCAGCACCATTGATTAAAGAGGCTGTCTTTCTCACAGTGAAGGTGTTTGGCTCCTTTGTCAAAGATAAAATGACTGAGTGTGGTTGGAGTTGTTTTTGCATCTTCTAATCTGTTTCATTGATCCTCAGGTCTTTTTATTTTCTATTTTTGGCAGTACCATGCTGTTTTTATCACAGCAGCTTTGTAGTATAATTTCAAGTTGGATTGTGGTGCCCCCTGCCTTGCCTTTGTTGCCCAGAATTGCTTTTGCTATTTTAGGTCTCTTCTGTTGCCAAATAAATTTTAGGATTGTTTCCTCTAATTCTGTGAGATAATGCTAGTGGTAGTTTGATTGGGATTGCACTAAATCTGTATAAAGATTTTGGCAATATGGCCATTTTCACTATATTGGTTTTTCCTGTCCTAGAACAAGGGACATCTTTACATTTGCTGATATCCTCTTCAATCTCCTTTTACAGAGTACTGAAGTTTTCATCATAGAAGTCTTTTACTTCCTTTCTTAGACTGATTCCTAGGCATTTTAATTTTTTGGATGCTGTTGGAAAATTGTGCTTTCCCTAATTTCCCTCTCAGTGAGTTTGTTATTTGTGCACAGGAATGCTAGTGATTTTTGAGTGTTGACTATGCTAACTTAATTTAGTTATTAAATCTAGAAGTTTTCAGATGGAGTTTTTGGGGTCTTGTATGTAGAATATCATGTCATCCACAAATAATGACAATTTAACTTATTTTCCTGTTGTTATTCCTTTTATTTCTTTCTCTTGTCCAATTGCTCTGGCTAATGTTTCCAGAACTGTGTTGAATGAAAGTGATGATAGTGGACATCCTTGTCTTGTTCTTGATTTTAGAATGAAAGCTTTCTAATTTTCAGTTTTTGTCCCTTTAATATGATGTTGGGTATTGGTTTGTCATAGATGGCATTTATCATATTAAGATAAAGACCATTTATCCTAATTTTCTATAGCGCTTTTTAAAGCATGGATGGATGTTGGACTTTGTCAGATGCTTTTTCTGCATCTACTGAAATGATCATACGGTTTTTGTTCTTGGCTCTGTTAATGTGGTATATTACATTTATTGATTTGCATATGTTGAACTATTCTTGCATCCCTGGGGTGAATCATATTTGGATCATATTTGGTCATGGGGTATAATCTTCTTGATGATTTGTTGCATTCTGCTTGCCAATATCTTATTGAGGATTTTTGCTTAAAAAGATACTGTTCTTAATTAGGGAGATTGGGGATCCTTCTCTTTTTTTTTTGGTCTTTTTGAGAATGGGTCTTGCTATGCAGTTCAAACTGGCCTTGAGCTCACTTTGTCACTTTGTAGCTCATGATGTTCCTCCTGCCTTAGTCTACCATGAGCTGGGCCCTTCTCTGGTTTTGGTATTAGGGCAATGCTTGCTTCCAGGAATGAGTTTGGGAATATGCTTCCATTTCAATTTCATTAAAGAGATTGAGAAGCAGCAGCATAAAGTCTTCTCTAAATCTTTTGTAGAATTCAGGAGTGAATCTGTCAGAGCCTGGGCATTTCTTTGTGGGTAGGTTTTTAATTACATCTTCAATTTCATTGAATCTGTCAGAGCCTGGGCATTTCTTTGTGGGTAGGTTTTTAATTACATCTTCAATTTCATTGACTGATAGTTTATTTAGAATTTTTATATCTTCTTGATTCAGCTTTGGTAATTCATATGTGATCATATGTAGGAATCTATTCTGTGTTTTCCATTTTGAGTACAGGTTCTCAAAGCACATACTGATCTGGATTTCTGCAGGATGTGTTGTGATTTTGCCCTTCTCATCCATAGTTGCAGGGATTTGAGTCTTTTCTTTCCCTTCCTTGATAAAGACTTGTCAGATTATTTAATCTTTCAAAGAACCAACTCTTTGATTTGTTGATTCTTTGTATTGTTTCCTTAGTCTCCACTGCATTAATTTCTGCTCTGGTCTTTATAATTTATTCCCTCATATGAGCTTTGGGCTTGACTTGTGTTTTTCAGCTTGAGATTCAACATTCGGTTGTTCATTTGAATTTGCTCTGTTTTTTAATTTTTAAAATTTTAAAATTTCTTTTAACTTTTTGCCTTTTTGAGACAAGATTTCACTATGCAGTTCAGGCATGTGCCCCCACGCCCAATTACTGTTTTTCTGAGATGAGAATTTACTGCTATAAATTTCCCTCGTAGGAAAATGTACTGCTATAAATTTCCTGCTTTCATTGTGTCCCATAAGTTCTGTTATGTTATATTGGCATTATTGTTTAATTGTAGAAATTGTCTAATTTCTTCTTTTTTTTTTTGCGGTACTGGGGATCGAACTCAGGACCCTGCGCTTGCTAGGCAAGCGCTTATTCCACTGAGCTATATCCCCAGCCCCTAATTTCTTCTTTAATTTCATTTGTGACCCATTGCTTGTTTAGGAGTGTGCTATTTGATTTTCATGTGTTTGTGAAATTTTTGTGCTCTCTTTAGCCATTGGTTACCAATTTCATTTCACTATGGTCTGATAATATGCAGGGGATAATTTCAGTTCCTTTGCATTCACTTAAGCGTGTTCTGTGAGCTAGTATGTGGTCTGTTTTGGAGAACATCCCATAAACAGCTGAGAAGAATGTGTTCTGATGTTGTGGGGTGGAACACTGTAGACATCTACTAAGTCCATATGTTGGAAAATTTGGTTCAGTTGTGATATTTCTTTGTTGATTTTTTTTTTTTTTTGTCTAATTGACATTGGGGTATTGAAGTCCCTCACTTAGATTGTATCAGTGCTTATTTGATTTTTCATCCTCATTAATACTTGTTTTACATAGTTGGGTATGTTTGTATTTGGTGCATATATGTCATTGTTATCCCTTCCTCCTGGATTGTTCCCTTTAGAAGGATGTAGTGACCTTCTTTGTCTCTCTTGATCAGTCTTTGTTTGAAATCCACTTTGTTTGCAAATAGAATAGCTATCCTTGCTTTTTTCCTGGCTCTTGTTCCAGAGAGTATTGTTTTTTATCCTTTGATTTTCAATCTATAATTTTTTTTTTGTACTGGGAATCGAACTCATGACCTTGTGGATGCTAGGCAGGTGCTATGGTGCTGAACTATGTACCCAGCATGAATTTGTTTTTGAATTAAATGTGTTTCTTGTATGCAGCATTGTCTTAGTTACTTTTCTGTCATTGCTAAGACAAAATACTAGACACCCAAAGTTAAAAGGGGAAAAGGTTATTTAGCTCACAGTTTGTAGAAGTTTCCTTCCATAGTTGGCTGGCCCCAAGGCAGAGTGGCACATGGCAGAGGGACAACAGTTTATGGTGGTGGAAGACAGCTAAACAACAACCAGAGTTGAGAGAGTGTGAGTGCAAGCTTCACTGTCCCTTTTATTATATGCAAATTATCTGCCCTAAGGCAGATGTAGTGCTCACACCCTTAATCCTACATTAGACTGTGAATCAATCACAAACTCTACATTCCGCCACCTCTGAAAAGATCCCTGCCCCCCCCATGACTGGAACGGGGGTTTAGGGGGACATGAGGTTTTAGGGGGACATCCAGACAAACCATAACATTCCACCCTTGGCCCCTCAAAGATTCATATACTGTATATTCCTTTATGCAAAAGGCATTTAGTCCATTGCTAATAGTTCCCAAAGTCCTAACAGTTTCAGCATTGCTGAAAAGTCCCAAGTCTCCTCTGAGATTTAAGGCAGACTCTTAGCTGTGAACCCCACTACACATGAAAAGAATGTTAAACACTTCTTTTTTTTTGAGATAGGGTCTTGCTATGTATTTCAGGATGGCCTTAAACTCACTTTGTAGCCCAGGCTGACCTTGAACTTGCAATGATCCTCCTGCCTCAGCCTTCCGAGTGCTGGGATTACAGGTGTGTGACACCACGCCTGGCTAAGTTAAACATTTCTAACATTCCATGGCACAACATAAACATTTCCACTCCAAAAGTTATAAAATGGGAATACAAAGAAATGGGACCAAAGCAAGTCGAAAACCCAGCAGAGCAAATACTAAGTCCTGTAGTTCCACGTGCAGCATCTGAAGCAATCTGTGGCAAGATGTGAACTCCGAAGGGCTTGGGGGTGCTTTGCCCCTACACTGACACTTCTGGTGGTTGTAGCTCCCATGGCTTCTTTCTTGGGCTCACTTTGTTCCTTCCTTGCAGTTTTCCTTAGAGTATCCACTTTCCTGGATTCTCTAAACCTCTGGGGTCTCCACTGCAGCTTTGGCATCACACTCATAGCTTCCACACACTGGCGTCTCGGGTACATTGCTTGGTCTCCCGGACGTTTGAAATCTGAGTGGAAGCCTTCCTCCACCCACACGTGTTCCTTTTTTTGTTTGTCAGTTTTTGAGACGGTTTTTTTCTGTAGTTCAGGCTGGTCTTAAACTCACTGTGTAGCCCAGGCTGGCCTGGAACTCAGCCTTCTGAGTACTGTGGTTACAGACACAAACCATAACAAGCATATTATTAGATTTCACTTCTTGTTTTATTTTGCCAGTCTGTTTCTTTTAGTTTGTAAATTGAGGCCATTTACTTTGATGGTTATAACTGATACGTGTTGACTTATCCTTGCCATGTTACTTTCCTGTTGTCCCTTATTCCCCTTTGTTTAATTACTTGCCTTGTCAGGAGAATTCATTCTTTTGGGGTTCATGGAGCAGCAATTACTGTTCTCTCTTTGTAGAATATCCTTTAGGGCATTTTGGAGTGTTGGATTGGTGGTCGTGAATTTCTTGAGGTGTTCTTTGTCATGGAAGTATCTTATTTCTCCATCATTTTTGAAAGATAGTTTTGTGGGATACATCAATCTGGGTTGGAGGTTGCTCTCTTTTAGGGCTTCAAATACTTCACTCCAAGCTCTCCTTGACTTGAGGATTTGTGTTGAGAAGTCTGCTGTGATTCTGATAAGCTTTTCCTTTGTATGTGATTTGTTTCTTTTCTGTAACAGCTTTTAATATTCTGTTGTGTTGAATTTCTGGAATGTTAACTATTATATGCCTTGGTATAGATTTTTTTTGATCTTGGCTAATTGAAGTTCTATATGTCTCAATTACTGTGTGTCAAATTCTTTTCCCATACTTGGGAAATTTTCTGTTAGTTCTGCGAATGGGTTTTTTATGTCATCTACACTGTCTCTTGCTTTTTCGTTGACTCTGATCAATCTTATGTTATTCTTCTTTGCATCATCTGGCAGCTGTTGGGTTGATTTTTTTCATGGGTCCTTGCTATTTTAAAAAAAGTCTGTCTTTTCATAATTACTAACTGCAGTCGTGCCTTCTATATCGGATGTTCTGTCCTCACATTGGCTCATTCTGCTGGATATACTTTGAATAGACTGTTTAATCTCCTGGATATCTGAATCTGTTTCATGAATTGTATTTCTCTTTTTTTTTTTCATGCATTGTTTTTTCTTTTTTTTTTTTTTTTTTTTTTTTTTTTTTTTTTTTTTTTTTTTTGTGGTACTGGGGATTGAACTCAGGACCCTGCGCTTGCTAGGCAAGTGCTTATTCCACTGAGCTATATCCCCAGCCCCTCATGCATTGTATTTCTTTCCTTTGTTGGGCATTCATGTTTCCCATCATTTTCCAAAGCTCCTCTATTTTTTAAAATCTGTTTCTGCTCTGGAGTCACTAACCATATTTTTTTTTTATGGTTGCCATCTCTGTAGTTATCTGAGAAATTATTTTCCATTTGATTTTTCCTGGAGAATCACTCATCTGCTTTGTTACTTCCCTTGTTACCACTTCAGAGAGTCCTGGTGGGTGGCTTTCAAATTGTTCCACCCCATTGCCCCCTGGGTTTGCCTTTGCTGAGCTGGAAGTCTGTGGTTGCATCTTGCTTAAGTGCCTTCTCATTTTCTTTTTCTTTCTTTTTGTAGTTCTGTTCCTGGGCTGATGCTTGGAAAGTGCTTATGGCAGGTAGTTTTATTGTTAGTACTTAGAACCCTTAGGAAATTACCACTTCTTAGAGATATATTCCAGGTGTAGCTGGCTTTTAGATTTTGAATCTCTTGCAAGATCCCACCTCTTCATTTTATTGGGGATGAGAAGTTGCTGCCTATTTGTCTTAGCCCCTGGTTCTTTGGGACTGGCTTATAGTATTTTTTTATGACCCTTAGGCAATGTAAGTCTTGGCATACCAGGAAGAATGACTGATTAGAACAATTAGGTTACCTTGGCTAAGGTAGTAAAATCAGCATAACAGTTGCATGAAGCGAGATGTGGTGGCATACACCTATAATCCCAGAACTCAGGGAGGCTGAGGCAGGAGGATTGTTGAGAGTTCGAGGCCAGCCTAGGCTACAAAGTGAGCTCAAGGCCAGCCTGAACTGCTTAGTGAGACCCTGTCTAAAACACACACACTCACGCGCGCGCGCGCACACACACACACACACACACACACACACACACGAAACACAGCCTAGAAATGACAAACTGTGGTAACTACTAATTTGTCACCTTTAACCATATGAACTATATTTATGGTTATATATAACAAGATCTGAGACAAATTAGAAAATTGTAAATAGTGCATATGTCCTCAATATTTTACCCTTGGGAGAAAATTTAAAAGAGGCTAGGTGGGGGAAAAAAAGACTTTTGGGTGGTGAGGCAGTGCATTATAGGCGCAGCACTGTTCATCGTATAGTGCGGCTGCGAAAGAGAAAAAAAGAGGAAGAAAGGCCTAGGATCCTAATGTTCCCTTCAGGGGCATGTTTCTGCCTCCCATATGACTGGAAGGCCTTCCACTGTGGCATGCTTTTTTTTTTCTTTTTCTTTTTTTTTCTTTTTAAATGGATTGCCTTGTGGATAGTTCAGGTTGGCCTTAAACTCACTTAGCCTGGGCTGGTCTCCAAGTCTCAATGATCCTCCTGCCTCAGCTTCCTGAGTGCTGGGAATATTACACTGTGCTACCACACCCAGCTAGGCTCTGTTTTATAGATTCCACAAGTAGCCTCATAGTGTGGAGGTGAAGCCTGTAACACATAGGGCATTTTGAGACAATATGAAAATCGTAGCATTTGCCTTTCTTAAACTAATTCCCAATTTTTATTAGTCTTTAGCCTTTTGACCCAGTCTTATAACCCCAGTCTCTAAATTCTTGCTGCTCTGGGGCCTGGTTCTAGGTTGAAACTTTACTCCTCAAAGCCACTTGGCACTGCTGAAATTGCTGTCACTCTTTGCCAAGTTACTCTTCCGAATTGGACGCCTGCCTTTGCAGGGTGCATCAGAGAGAGCTTTTTGCCTTGTAATCCTTTCTGTTTTCCTGCTTTTTAGCTGTCAAGTCTTTCATTATGTCCTTTAGTTTTTGTGACCAGTTTGTTTTCCCATTGCTCTGTACTGGCTTTTCTTCCATCCATTTCCTCTTTTCACATTTATGTCTACTGGCTCTTTAATTGTCTAAATTATTTTAGACCACCCCCACTGGCTTTCTAACCTGTCCTGCAGGCCAGGTCTCCTTTATTTTCAGCGACTTTCATAGAAACAGTAGCATTTAAAAGTTTTTCTTGATTTTCTTTAGTTATTATGTTCTCTAGGTGGAAGAAGTTCTTAAATTCCCTTGAAGTCAAAGTTTAGACCTTAAGCCATAATACTTCCAAAACCTTTTCATAGTGTGGTTGATGTGGACAGTGATGCTGGGGTGGGATCCAGCGGCAGTGTGGAGGCTGCGCAGGCCCTGCCCCTCTGTCTGCCTTGAGGACCAAGGGAGCCTCTATCTCTGCACTGTAATCTGTTTATCTAGCAAATGGAAACAAGCTCTGTCTTAGGAGTTGGTAGATTTCAGCAGTGTGAATACTCTGAATATTGTCTTTGGTGTGTATCTTTTTCATTTAAAAATTACAGCTTCCCTTAAACTCTCAAAGAAGTTCATGAACCAAGAAAAGGGTAAAAATTAATGCTTTAAATTGGAACTAAAGTAACATATATGGCATAATTTATTACTTTTTGGTTTAATTTTTTCCCCTGGCAATTAAAAAGTTACCCATGTGTTTGTTATGCAAAATTCAAACATTATGGGTAGAATTAATGTAGTAGATAAAAGTATGGTATATTTTTTGAGACAGGGTCTCACTCTGAAGTTCAGGCTGGCTTTGAGCTCACTTTGTAGCCCAGGCCGGTCTTGAACTTGCATCATTCTCCTGCCTCAGCTTCCCAAGTGCTGGGATGAGAGGCGTGCACCACCACACTGGGCCTTTTTTTTTTTTAACGAATGCAAACATACTTATGGATCTACCATAGTTTAACTTTTAGTTTTTAATCCATGGACTTGTGAATTGTTTTTAACTTCTGTGCATTGCAAACTGTAATATAATGACTATATTTTTTGTAAGTACATTTTTTGCAAATGTGGACGTATTTCTGTATGTAGAAGAATTTCCTAGATATAGGAATTTATTTATTTATTTATTTATTTATTTATTTTTTTTTTTGCGGTACTGGGGATCGAACTCAGGACCCTATGCTTGCTAGGCAAGCGCTTATTCCACTGAGCTATATCCCCAGCCCTAGATATAGGAATTTAAAGTTAGTGATACGATACGAACATTAAAATTTAAAAAAATTTTAAATATTTTTTAAATGTTAGGGTTTTTTTTTTTTTTCTTGAAGCAGAGTCTCACTGTAATTCAGGCTGGCCTTGAACTGACTATGTAGCTAGGCTGCCCTTGAACTCACAGCAATCCTCTTGCCTTGGCCTCCCAAGTGCTAGGATCACAGGCGTGTGCTACCAAGCCCAACAAGTTTTGAATTTTTAGACATGATCTTGCTTGCTGAATTGCCTAAATTGGGCCTGAAGTTCTGATTATTTTGCCTCAGCCCCCCGAGAGTGCTAGGATTATAGGCTGATGCCACAGGTTCCAGCTGTGACCATTTAAAATTTTAAGAAATAGCTGGGCATGGTGGCATATTGCCAGTAATCCTAATGCTTGGGAGCCTGAGGAAGGAGGATCACTGTGAGTTTAAGGCCAGTCTAGGCTACATAGTGAGTTCAAGCCCAGCCTGAACTGCATAGTGAGACCCTATGTGAAAAAAATTTTTTTGGTAAGAAATATTGCCAAAGTTTCACCAAATCAGATTATACGTCTATGTTTATGGTTAACATGCTTTTCAGTGGTGAATTACTAAATCTTAACCTGCAAGATGAAAGAGAATCTTATTTTTATAAAAGATTTCAAACATGCACAAAAGTAAAGACAATAGAATGTGGATTTAATACTCATTACCCAAACTCAACATTTTACCAAGATTTTTGTCTCATCTGCTTTAACTGCCCTTTCTTTCGATAAAATATTTAAAGCAAATCCATAGGTTTGTGTCATTTCACCCTGCCCTACTTCAGTATTTATATTTTGAGTTGTGGATATTTTCTTTTTTTTTTTTTTGGCGGTACTGGGGATCGAACTCAGGACCCTGCGCCTGCTAGGCAGGTGCTTATTCCACTGAGCTATATCCCCAGCCCCCTTTTTTGTCTTTTTGAGACAGGGTCTCGCTAGGAAGTTCAGGCTGGCCTTGACCTTACTTTGTAACCCAGGATGGTCTCGAACTTGCCACAATCCTCCTGCCTCAGCCTCCTGAGTGCTGGGATTACAGGTGTGTGCCACCATGCCTGGCTATTTGTGGATATTTTCTGTTTAAATAAATTTTACCTTTTTATATCAGAGAATGTACAACATATATATAAAAGTGGTGAACATAAGGAATTTAACTAGTATGGGCTTTTATTAAATCTTCCTTGGTGCCATTTAAACTACATTCTTTTAAATTGATACCTTCAAAATCAGAAAGTAGTACTTTACTGGTTTTGATTGAGTGTACTATAAATGAAATCTGATGTAACTGTGTCTTATTTTCAGCAAGTAACAGTTCATATCTGGACTTCTTGCTATTGTCTCACTTCTCTTTATTCCTCAGATTTTTTGGAAACAAGTCCCATACAGCACTTCATCTGTAAATATTGCTCTGTATATAATCTAAAAGATAACGGCAGGCATGGTGGTTCATGCCTGTAACCCCAACACTTGGGAGGCTGAGGCAGGAGGATAGTTGCAAATTTGAGACCAGCCTGGGGTACAAAGTGAGCTCAAGGCCAGCCTGAACTGCATAGTGAGACCTTGTCTCAAAAAGACAAAAAAAAAAGGGTAGAGACTCATAATAAAAGATAAGCATTTTCCCTATTCACTACTAATTATAATGCTTAGCATTATTTACTATCATCAAATAATCATTGATGTCATCAACTAGCTATTTTCTTATATAGCCACAGTGCCATAACACCTAATAAAATTAACAGCAATGAACTAATGTCCAGTTCCTGATCAAATCCATCCAAAAATACTTTTTAGAGTTGATTTTTTAGAGCTGGGTTGTACATTACAGGTGAGTATTGGGTCTCTCCAGTCTCTGTTAAAAATATAAATCCTGTAGTAAGATTTTCCTTTTGTATTCCAGTTGGAAACTAACCAGTATGTTCTTTTGTTAGGAAAAATCTCTTTGGTGCTGTTTTTTTATTTAAAGATCTATTGAAACTATGTTCTTTTAACTTAGTGCTTTAAAAATCATAAAGGATTATATTTGCCTTGATATTGGTATGTATTTTATTTATAAGTGTTGTGAGTAGAAGTAATATATTCTTGGCTGGTTTGACATCATTATTGATTTCTTTTTTAAAATTTTCTTTTTCCACACAGGTTTTGCAAAAGGCATCAAATTAAATCAAGTTCAAATATCCCTTGTGTCCCCAAAGACTTACTGATGATGTCTGAATTTGTTCTCCCAAGATTTATTTTTTGTCTTATTCAGTACTTAAGAGAAGGCTATAATGAACCAGGTATGTTTTAATTTACTTCTTGTTAGTACCCCTTTTAAATCCACAATTCACAAAGTTTAGCATTTAGTAAAGAGGTGAATATTTATGTGCCATATGTATGTATATGTGTGCTTAACATTTTTAAAGAGATGGCTATAAAATATAGATACTTAATAAAAATACACTAAAACAAATGATAAAACTTGATAGATAACTTATTTATTGTGTTTTGTTTCTAGTTATAGATTTTTTTTTTTTAGACAGAGTTTCACTATATAGTGCAGGCTGGCCTTGAACTTTCTTTGTACCCCAGGCTGGCCTCAAACTCATAGTGACTCCTGCCTCAGCTTCCCGATTGTTGGGATTACAGGCATGTGCCACCACGCCCAGCCTTGTAGATATTTTTTTGTGGTACTGGTGATTGAACCCAGGGGTTTATGGATGCAAGGCAAGAGCTCTACCACTGAGCCATATCCCCAGCCTCTTGTAGATTTTTTTTTTTTTTTTCTTTTTGAGACAGGGTCTTACTACAGTTCAGGCTGGCCTTGAGCTCACTTTGTAGCCCAGGCTGGCCTTGATCTTGCAACTTGCAATGATCCTTCTGCCTCAGCCTCGCAAGTTCTGGGATTACAGGTGTGCGCCACCACGCCCTGCAGATGTTTTTGATAGAACTTGAAACTTACTTGACCTTTGCAGATGAGGAAGTAATTCATCTTATGGGCTTGAAGTGACTTTATTTGTAATCATATAAAGCAGAATTAAGAATCTCTGGAAATGTTTGAATTTAATTTAGATTTTTTTAGAAGAGAAATTACTATTGTCCTAATCTTTTGTTTTCTTTTAATAGAAATTTGTATATATTTTTATTCCTATCTATTTTATATAATAACTTAAAATAGGGTCAAATTGCTCACTTTCATATAACTGGTACAATGTATGGGTATATGCATTGTGATAGTATTATAAAAAGATGAAACATTAAAATTATTGAAATTCTATTTACTTTTAAGATTTAATTACAATCTTGATTAATTGATATTAATCTTACTATTAATCAAGATTAATACAATCTTGATTAATATTAATACAATATTACTTGAATATTTATATTTAGGTCTCTATTAAAATCTTCAGTTTGACATTACAAATTAGAGGTATTAGTAGTATGAAACCAATTTATTCCTCCCTTCCTTTTTCCCTCCCTCCCTCCCTCCTTCCCTTTCTCTCTCTCTCTCTCTCTCCTTCCCTCCCTCCCTCTTCTCTACTTCCTTCCCTTAATATGTAGCCCAGGCTGGCCTTGAACTTCTGGTAATCCTCCTGCTTCAGCCTAACAAGTGCTGGGATTATAGGTGTGGGCTACCATACCTGGCTATCAAACAAATTTATTATTAAGTTTTTATAATATCTTCTACATTTCTAATGAGACTACATTATGAGACTTGCAAGACTACATTATTTTTTGTGTTTTAAATTTTTAATACTAAAAGTAATCTTACTGAATTTGAAACTATGGTATACATTTTTCTCTTCTGTCTTCATTCTTAAAGTGTGAAAAAGTGTAATATCTTCACTATTATTAAAACTATCTTATTTTTATTATTAGCAAATTACCTTCCTTATTTGTATATTTTATGTAAAAATAGAAAAACCTTTGTGAAGTACTTCTCTTAGAATATATCTTAAAATATAGGAAAATAGTATTTTGATTTGGCCCCAAATTAGTGTCTCTTTGGAGTGAAGGAACCGGACCCTAGCTGGGACATTGAAATTGCCTTCTGTGTCGTGTCCCATAAACCAGTTAGTAGGCTTTTTTTCGAATTTACATTTTGTATCGCAAGTCGCCTATTTTAGAAAAGGAATAGGTAGAAATCATTTATTATGAGAACCTTATATTTTGCCATTAGTTTAATCAAATAATGCTTCACACAAAAGTATATTATATTAATTTTATCCTTTGGTGACATTCAGTAAAAAAAGGTAGATGACATAAATATATAACTGTAATATTTACTGTTACCATTATCTGAAAACATGAATGAATGAGTGGAAACATTTTTCCCTCAAGGCGAAGTTCATGAATATAGAACATGTTCCTCTAATACCTCTTTGCATTAGTTTAGCATTAGTTTCTGGCTGCGCAGAACAGAACAGAAAAGTCCCCACACTGTCCTACTTTGTGTAGAGACCACTGTAAATTAACCCAAGGTTACAGAAGCTGAGAGGTCTGTGGGCTCAGAGCTGCTCTGAGCTCGTTTCCATTTCTCCCTGCAGTCCTCATACCACTGTTAGAGCTTGTGTGGGAACCTTGGAAACCAAGAGCAAGTATTACTTAAACATCTGCCTTGTTACTACATAAGAGTTGGGAAGAATGGTATTTATAGAGCATTAGCTTTTCACTGAGGAAATAAGTTATTGTTGTTGTTATTATTTTCAAGACAGGGTCTCCCAATTAAGCTTAGGCTGGCTTCAAACTCATGGTGATCCTCCTGCTTCAGCCTCAGCCTCTTGCGTGCTGGGATTATGCCCAGTGGAAAGTAAGGTGGTTTTTTTTTTTTTTTTTTAATCTTGTTCGGCAGTTTTTCTCTGTAGGTTAGGCTGGCCTTGAATTAACTTCGTAGCCCAGGTTGGCTTTGAACTTGTAGCGATCATCCTGCCTGAGCCTCCTGCGTGCTGGGATTTCAGGTGTGTGTCACCATGGCCAGCTGAAAGTAAGATTTTAGACCCTGAATTAATGTGGGATGAGGCCGAGGGAGTTGGTACACACCAGTAATTCTAGAACTGCAGAGGCTGAGGCAGGAGGACTGTAGAATTTGAGGCCAATCTGGGCTACATAGTGACTTCAAGTCCATCCTGAACTACATAGGAGAGATCTTGTCTCCAAAAAAAAAGAATGGAATTAATACTCCCTTTTCTAGGCACACAGAGCCTGCCGTAGCTCACTTACATGTGTCCTTTTAGTCAGTTATGGCTGTAAAGCTCTAATCTCTATTCATTTTACTCCGTCTAGACTTCATCTTTTCTCTTTTTACACATCTTTTCCTTTTCACCTTTAATATCTTTTCTCATTTTCTAGCCACCTTTTTTTCTCCTAATACTAAGCCTATCTTGCCTGTTTTTTTATTTTACTAAAATTATTCTTATTTATAAAAACAGTAGTTTCTTTGAGTTTCAGCTACTGTGGGTCTGTGTTGTTGCGGTGTGTTAGAAGATGGATTATTTGCCATGTAAGTGTAAATTTAGAGCCAACATAATTTGTTTTAATATTCTTACATTACTCTCAATACATTTGAATTCTATCTTGTTTTATTTTGGGTACGTTCTTAACTTTTTCTTACATACTATTTTATTTTGAAATGGTCTTATGTTTACCTTGGTGCTTCTAGAAGTATAGAACCCAGCTTGAGACTGAATGCTTGCTATCTTTATCTGTCTGTCTGTCTGTCTGTCTATCTATCTATCTATCTATCTATCTATCTATCTATCTATCTTTTTGAGGCCGGGTCTAGCTATGCAGTTCAGGCTGGCCTTGAGCTCACTTTGTAGCCCAGGCTGGCCTTGAGCTTGTAATGATCCTCCTACCTCAGCCTCCCGAGTGCTGGGATTACAGGCGTGCACCACCATGCCTGGCTGAATGCTTTTTAAAAATACTTCTTTAATTTTATTTGTACATGTTTGTAATTTAGGCAGTTTACCGTCATCTTAGGAGTGGTTACATGTACCTAACATGCTTCCTACTCAAATGCTAGCAATTTTAGTGTCATCTCTTTCTGTCATATACTTTTTTCAGAGGACTGAATTTCTGAGCAAGTCTACTGTAGGCAGGGTGCTAGGCAGATACCAGTTTTCTAAACAGAGGTCTTATACTGACTTATTTGAGTATAAATTATTTATAATCTAACACTATAATTTTAAAAGAATAAAATATATTATTCTGTGTAGCCCAGACTGGGCTTCTCTGTGATCTTCCTGCCTCAGCCTCCTGAGTGTCCCACTACACCTAGCTCTGATATATTATTATTCTAAGCAAAATAGTTAAAAGAAATTTATCCTTAATTATATATTATATATTATATATAAGTGAATGCATATGTGCTTTTTTTAAAAATTTTTAGCAGCTGATGTGCCATCCGAAAAAGACCTTAACAAAGTCCTTCAGCTTTTGGAACCTCAGATTTCCTTTTTAGAAGACCTAACTAAAATGGGAGGAGCAATGAGGTCTGTTCTTACTCAGGTTTTGACAAACCAACAAAACTACAAAGATCTGACTTCTGGTGAGTAAAATGTTAGAAAAATTTATAATTTACTCATATTAGTATAATAAGAAAGTGTACTGTATTGTGGGATATAATAAAGTGTAGATTTTCCATAGAATTCTAAAGAGAAAATTTTATTTTATAGATAACTGAGCTGCAAAAAAAGTTAAATGAGCTGGTGTATTTTAAATTTTATTTATTTGTTTAATTATTTTTGTCTTTTTGAGACAGGGTCTCACTATGCAGTTTAGGCTGTCCCTGAACTCACTCTGTAGCCCAGCCTAGTCTCGAACTCTCAAGGATCTTCCTGCCTCAGCCTCCCAGTGTTGGGCGTATAGTGTGCATCACCACACCTGGCCCAGTGAGCTCTTCAGGCCTCATAGCTAATTTATATAGGAGGACTTTAGTCTCCTACCTTTTGATGTGACGTATTTACAATTATACTCTGCCTCCCCCTTTTTAAATAATAACAATTTTTATGTCTTTATATTCTAAACTTTTGGATTGTATGCCTGAGGATTTTATAGGACAGTTTAAATTTTGAAACTTCAAATTGCTGAATATTTGTGTAGCTGGTATACCGTTATAGAAAATAGTTTTGGAGACAGGAGTGCTGTTGCATGCCTATAATCCACGCAATTGGGAGGCTGCGGCAGGAGGATCACTGTGAGTTGAAGGCTAACCTGAGCTACAAAGTGAGCTCAAGGCCATCCTGAGCTGCATAGTGAGACCCTGTCTCAAAAAGACAAAAAAAAAGTTTTAATACCTTCAATCTGCCCAGATGATACAACAATAAATACATCAATTATTTAAAAACCTTACTAATAGGTTCAGCTGTGTTGTTTTCTTACTAGTACCCACAGGATGTTTTGAAAATTGAAGTTTACCATGTATCTTTATAGTTGTAAATTTTTTCATGTGTGTTATTTACCATATGTTAGATAGTGATATTTGTTGTGTTTACTTTTTCAACACATTCTTACCAAGTACTCCTTATGTCTTTGGCTCTGGGCTTATTTAGAAAGGCAGAAATAAACCATGTAATCCTATCCTAGTCCTTATAGAGCCTATGGTCTAATAAGTGAGATGACATTAATAAAACTTAAGAACCAAAAGTTGTGTAGTTATGAACTATAGTAAATGCAATGAAAGGGTAGGGTAAGTGGTTATAAAGAGAGACCTGGATTTCACTGGTATGATAGGGGATGAAGCAATGTTAGGAAGCAGTATTTAAAATGAAATCGAATGGTTGAGAAGTCATGTAGCTGGAAGATGAGGGGAGTTGTGTGGTAAAGGGGTGGGGTTAAATTATAAGTAGAATACATGTGCTTCTGGCTACTAGACTTGTCCTTATGTCACAACAGCGTAAGACTGGACAAATGATGAGGCACTTGTTTTTTTTTAAATTTATTTTAAAAGTGAAAGAACAAAAACACCAACAAACAGACACAGCAACAGAAGAACAGTACAAAAACTGAACTACAGATAAGGTGGCAGGGGATTGACAATGGTTGTTGTATTACACATTGGTAACTTCAAAGTGTATGTTCGGGACAATACAAATAGACATATAAGATTGATCAAAGAACTAATCATCGATTGTTCCTTACATTAAAACGACATGAGACAATAGTGCACCCATGTCAGCCATCCTGCACATATATACATACCTACACAGCTATCCCCCTCTTCCTTTTCTCCTTCCCTCATCCCGATTGCTCTCTACTTTTGAGCAGTCTCCCTTCATACCTCCCAATTTATATTCCCACCTCCAGGTTCCTACACTAATGATACAATACACTGTTTGCACAGGCACATCTGATTTACCTCACTTATGAGTATGGTCTCTTAACTGTGACCATTAGCCTATAAAAGCCTCTAGCTTGTCCTTCTTTATAGCTGCATAATATTCCATTGTGTAAAAATGCCACAGTTTTTTAATCCAGTCCTCTGTGGATGGACATTTGGGTTGCTTCCATGATTTAGCTATTATAAATTGCGCTGCTATAAACATGGGTGCACATACATCACGGTGATATGACGTTTTCAGATCTTCTGGGAAAATACCCAGAAGGGGAATAGCTGGGTTGCCTGGGACCTCTAGACCTAGTCTGCTGAGGAATCTCCAAACCGATCTCCACAGTGGTTTTACCAGTCTGCATTCCCACTAGCAGTGCAAGAGAGTTCCTATTTCTCCACAGCCTCGCCAGCATTTGTTATTGGGTGATTTCTTGATGCTGGCCGATCTTACTGGGGTGAGGTGAAATCTCAGTGTTGTTTTCATTTGCATTTCTCGAATGACTAAAGATGTAGAACATTTTCTCATATATTTGTTTGCCCTTTGTATTTCTTTATCTGAGAAGTGTGTTTTCATCTCAGATGCCCATTTCTGGATTGGGTCTTTGAATTTGGACGAGTTCATATTTTTTAATTCTTTGTATGTTCTAGATAGAAGGCCTTTGTCCGAGGAACAGCCAGTTAGGATTTTTTCCTAATCTGTGGGTTTTCTTTTTACTCTGCTGGTGATGTCTTTAGATGTGCAAAAACTTTTCAGTAAAATGAGGTCCCAGTTATTGATTCTTTGGAGTGTTTCCCTTTCAGTTTGATTTTTGTTCATGAAGTCTCTGCCTACTCCTATGTCTTCAAGATTTTTACATACTTTCTCTTCCAATAGGTTTAGTGTTTCTGTTTTAATATTGAGATCTGTGATCCGTTTTGACTTGAGTTTGGTACATGGTGATAGACTTGGGTCTGTTTTCAGTCTTTGGCAAGTGGCAAACCAATTTCTCCAGTACCATATATTGAAGAGGCTATCTTTCTTCCAGTGAGGTTGTTTGGCCTCTTTGTCAAAGATTAGGTGTCTGAGTGTGCTTGTGGTTGTGGCTGTATCTTCCAGTCTGTTCCATTGATCCTCAGGTCTGTTTTTGAGCCAGTACCAGGTTGATTTTATTACAGTAGCTTTGTAGTATAATTTCAGGTCAGGGATTGTGATTCCACCTGACTTGACCTTGTGGCCCAGGATTGCTTTTGCTATTCTGGGTCTCTTCTGGTTCCAGATGAATTTAAGGCA